>CAVNYN010269631.1:0-53268 GCA_963692815.1 Nyctanthes arbor-tristis
GGAATACATTCTAACCAATACGTGACAAAATTGATTTACATCATATATATAGAAAATACCTTATGACTGGGGTACTTTCCGAGCAATACACGAATGCCATGTTTGGCAGCGATACAAAATGGAAAGTAGACAAGATTTTAGTTTCTTTTCTTTCTTATTACCATCTAGAGTCCACCTCATCGGCCGCCGCCCCTACCATACATTCATACAGCACCGGTAAGATAAAGGAAAGCCCAATTTCCCAGCTGAAGATCTGATTAGGTACAAGAAAAAAATAATTCAGAGGTATCAAGGAAGTATGTATATCAACAAATGATACCTTCCATCTTCAGCTGTCGCTAAAGATTTCCTATGCTTCATTACAGAATCACATTAATGACTTTCCGGCAACCTACAGGAACATGACAAGGTAGAACAAGTAATCATCAAACCTTTGGTGGGTAGATTGATATCATTAAAGTCACATTAAAGAAGAAAAATAGTTAAAATCATGTTAATTATAATATATTACGTGACCATATTCAGTACTGAGCCCAAACACGCTGAAGGAATATCATGGCTTTGCCTGTCTGCTTATAAATTTTACTCCGTTATCCATCAAGTAGTATGTAGGACAAAACTTCTCAGAAGATTGATATTTGATATTCACCAAAAAAGCAAGCATGGTAGAATGTAAATAGATAAGGAACACTTGAAAAACATACCGCCATGGAAATTCACTGGTATCAATCCCGGCTTGGTGAAGCTCGTCAACATACTGCAGTGCTTCTCGGCATTCCTCTCGATCATCAAAGAACTCCTTCTTGTCACCTTCTATTTGATATGTCTCATGGCCTTTACCAGCAACCACCTACAACAATCATTAGCATAAATGACAAAGTTTCTAAAATGTTTGAATTAATCAAATCAATAAAAAAATGTCATGGTCATTGAGAACTTACAACCATATCACCTTCCTCACCCATGGCAACAGCACACCGTACAGCAACTCGTCTTATATCATGCAGAAAAAGCCTATGACCATTGGAAAGCGGTGGATAGTAGTCATTCTCTCCATGTTTCAAATAATCCTGCATTGTCCATCCTACACCGGCTAGCATGTCATCCAGTATGTCCACTGGTGCAAATAACAGAACTTGGGGTCAGTAATATACATTATCATCACCGTCATCATTATACAAAAAGCACAAACTGTAAATTCAGCTTTCACACATGCATCTATGTATGGAGAGAGAATCGAGTAGATTGAACAGCCTCATTATTAAAATAACATACAGTTTGATGCAAATGCATGTTACATGTCAATAAAAGCATTGAGATGGTGCCGCAATTTATCAGATTATTATAGATTATGTCACAACTTACCTGATAACACACATAAATTTCATGATATTTCCAGAATCATATCATTAACAAACATATCACCAAATACTTACGAGGATCTTCATTTTTGGGGTTGTCTGATGTCAAGATTGTGACGTCACTTTTGTCAGACGCAATTTTTGTCATGACGGGCCTCTTCCCTCTGTCACCCTCACCAACACAGCCAAAAACTTCAGAAGCCACATCACAAATCAGGTCAGACAACAGAAATATTTCTCCCCCACAAAAAAAAAAAAAAAAAAAAAGAGGGGAACCTGAAGCCACAAAATGAGAAAATAAATTATCCTGAGTTTGTATATATACAAAGACCAGTAATTTTATATTCCTACCAAAAATGCTCCAAACACTAGCAGGAAGAAAGTGAAAAAGTAAATCCACTTTCACAACCTTTCATAAACAATCTATTTTGCAAAAGCTCCCTGGTGGATTTCTCTTAGGCAAGCGCATAACGATTTGAAATTTTTGACAGCTGCTATCCTCTGCAAGTGATATTTTCCTAATCTTCACAAGTTTTTCAATGTTCTGTCCCTTTCAAGACAAATTGTGTTCAATTCAATCTGAGCTGTAAGAGCTTCTGCTCATTTGCTTGTTCTCATATTCTGTATTGGCTAATATTTGTTTTGATGGTGATTCAATTTACTCATCAGTAATTTCCTTGCTGAAATCAACATCCCATGGAAATCTCATATATCTTATAAATAAGATTAACTGTATCCCAGGTCATCTGAACCATTTTCAACTTTACACTCATAAGATACTAAACCTGAAGATTCTTCGATAAAGTTAGTTGATTTTCCGACCAGAATAATAAGCATATGATTTGCTTTCTTTAAATGTACATATATTACATTTACTTTTATTTGATAATCATATATTTACAGAAGCAAATACTAAAGAAGCTCGTCAACTTTTAGAAGTTGAACCTGGCACATATAAGAAACTTGAAGAATGAAGCTTATAAAACACATACCAGTGATGACCCTCCTTGGACTAAGTTCCCTCACATAGTCAAGAAGTCTGGACAATGCATCAGGAGTGTGAGCATAATCCACGATTACTCCAAAAGCCTGTTCCTCATCTATCAACTCGCACCTACCTGGCACAGCATCAACTTCTTCAATTCCTCTAACAATGTCCTCCAAAGGGGCCCCAACTGCAATTCCAACTGCTACAGCAGCCAATATGTTGTAAATGTTGTGCCTCCCTAGCAGGCCTGATGAAATTTCCAGTATACCTTGAGGTGTATTGACCAAAACTTGAGTCTCAAATAGAGATAATTCAAACCTTAAAGGATGAACATCAGCCTTTTTATTCTCCATTGCAAAGGTCACAACAGGTACATCAGGGTTCCCTTGTGCAATAAAGAAAGCTGCATTATGGTCGTCAATATTAACAACTTTACGATGCCGTTCTGGATCTACCATCTTTGAGAAAAGATTGGCCATTGCATCCCTATACTCCTCCTCAGTCCCGTGAAAATCCAAATCCCGAGTCAAATTTGTGAAAACTGCAATATCAAAATCCACCTCTTCGCACCTTCCTAAGGCCAGTTCATTACAAGAAGCCTCCATAACCAATGCCTCCGTGCCATTATGCACCATCTTCGCCATCAACTTCTGAACCAAAACAGCATCTGGGTTCGCGTTGGGCGATTCCAATTTGTTATCCCCATGAACATAATATGCCACAGTACTCAACATCCCAGTCCTCAAACCCATCGCCTCATACATACCCTTGATCAAATAAGCTGTGGTTGTCTTCCCATATGTTCCCGTGATCCCAAGTACTGACATACTCTTAGAAGGATATTTATAAAATGAAGCTGCCAGTGCAGCAAGAACTGCATTAGTATCCTCTACAATAACCAAAGCCTTGCATCCCAAAGTCTCCTCTATATCGATCTCCTTACTGGCTACAACTGCAACTGCCCCTCTCTTATCTGCTTCGGATAAGTACATATGCCCGTCAGTCGTCCTCCCAACACAACACACAAACAAATCACCACTCTCAACTACACGTGAATCGTGTGAAATTCCACTGATTTCGACCTCTAAATTACCATATACTGCTACAGGGACAACTTTACTTTCATCTAAAAGCTCCGCTAAGCTCATTTTGAATTTGGGTTCGACAAATCTAGCCTTGGTTTTACCAAATTCATCAAAATCAATATCAAACGAAGATAATTTGTTTGAAGATTCACCACCACTCACCTCAAGATGAGACCTTTCGAAGCTTTCCTCAAGTTCATCCTCATGTTCATCCGCGGAAATCTCAGTCAACCCCTGAAGCTCTTTAATTTCATCCAAATCAACCACTTCTTCAGGCTCTAATTCATCAATATTCTCATCTTGGGGCTGGGGCTTCCCATTAGGACCCGGCTTAATCAGCCCCTTCTTAATAAATTCCTGACGTTTCAAAGCAATGGCTTTGTCTATTTCCCCGAAAAGATCATCTCCCGAATCGTCATTGTTAAGAGCATTGGGATTATCCTCAGTTTCTTCAAGGGCTTTAAGAAAAAGAGGCTGGTTTTTCTTGAAATCATCTTCTTCAGTCTTACGGGCCCGCGCGGCCTGGCGGTGAATTTGCTGGAACTTGTTGACACCATGCATGGAATCCTCGGGGGCTTCTGGAGGATCGTCATCTGATGGGGTTGGATGGTACTTTCCATCCGGACCTATGGCGGAGACACCGGTACTGCTGGAAAGAAGTAGCGGCTTGAAGCAAAGGTGGTGACGGAGAAATGGGAGTGGGGCGTCGCATTTGAATTTGCTAGAGAGCGAAACTGGCGGAGGAACTGGGAGTGATAGAAAGGTTAAAGGCATAACTTTACTAATGTCTCCGAGAGAGAGAGAGAGAGAGAGAGAGAGAGAGAGAGAGAGGTTTTAGCGTTCGAGACTTGTGAGGAAAAGGATAGAGGAGAGGTTTAGTTCAAAGCTGGAATTAGAACTGTGACGACGTATTAGGGTGTTATGGATAACACCCATGGGGCGGGGGTCACTCAACTTTGAAAGAAAATTCATTTTAGTACTTGAAAATATTTTTGTTCAATTTTAGTTAATGAAGTTTGATTATAATTTCACTAGCTTGGTATATTGCATACGCATGCTAATATATAGGGGTGGGGTAGGGTTGGTGAGTTGGCCTTTTTTAGTTGACATGGAGGGCCACGTTGGTGCGCAGTCACAATAAAGGAAGCATGTGTACCCAAAATAAAATTTTTGATATATTCCATTCAAAAAATATCTTTGTGGCTCATGGATTTGATACCATTAGTAAACGCAAGTGTTACGGATTGATCACACACATGAAGCTGTCCGAGAAAGGGAAAAAAATCTCAATAGATCAACTTTATTGAGTTTGGTGCTTTTAGATTAGATCAATTAAAAGTAATCATTTACAGTGCAACAATCCCATTAATTTAGAGTAATGCTCTAATAACTATCACCATAATTTTGTAGGGAAATCTCTATGTTTAATTGAAGGCATTATTTTGGGTCAGTTTGTTTGACAACTAATTATAATTAGTTTAATGGTTTGTCTAGTTGATGACACATAACTCATTTATAATCGTTGCCAAACAGACCCTTATAACACTTCATTGACACAGATGATATAATCAATATCATTCGTTAGGAGACTAGTGGGAAAACTCGCACTCTCAGAGTATTAGAGATATTCTTTGAGAAACATAGTATCTAGGATGATCATTAAACTTTCCAAATAACTTTCTGGATTGCTCGTCTGATCACACCTTTTGATGCAAGTTTCGATCCCTTCAACTGAAATATCATAAAACACAAAATAGTTAATCACACTCAACCATATAGTGAACAAGATTTCAGCTAATTTTCCATTTTAAACAGTCAATCATCCCTACTGAACATGCTTAATTAAAGTTATGAGTGCAAACCTGAGCTTTTATTGTCAAAGAGAGCATTCCATCAGAACTGAAAGATTGAACACTGGTAGAATCCAAGTGCAGTTTGCTTATGGCTTCCATGACTTCTATCAACAGAGATCCTCTCCAATGACACTGGATCTCAATCGAGACATCCTTATCGCCAACATCGACTGTTATACTCTTCCTTGATGAATTTCTTAACAGGCATGGAATATTTCCAGTGCTAGACCGATCCAGATCACTAGCCTTTCTCTTGTTTGTCAATGGTTTCTTGATGCTATTTTGGGCAGTTCCATAATTATCTGAGGTCCTCTCAGTGGCATCTGGAGGTTTTCTTGCTCCTGACTCTAGCTCGACTGCTACTTGGCTTGATTCTTCCAGCTCTTTGACTCTTCTCTCAAGAACTCTTAGGTACTGTATTGCATTATCAAGTATGGATACTTTGTCAGCCTGCAATGTAGGAAACAGAAACTTTTCTTTGAAGATACATAGGACCTGATTTTCAACATGATAAACTGAAGATGAGAGTTTCGAGTACCTTGCCACCAGACGGGACTAATGATCCAAGAATGGTGAACCTCTCACTTATTTTCTCTCGACGCTTCCTTTCAGATAAGACGTGGTTTCTGTCAATTTCTCCTGCCGCTTGAATCGAAGGGCTCTCACTTTTTTCATTGTTTTTACTCGATTCAAACTCATGAGAATTTTCATGCATTCTTGCTACTTCAATGAGTACTTTCTTTAGCAATCTTTGTGGAGTTTGAGTTTGGCCTGTCCTTTCGGCATTTGACGATCTGTCTTTTGTCCAACTGACAAAACTCGACTCTCTCTTACTACCTCCAAAGTATGGCCCTAGGATGAACTGATTCGAACCCTTCAAAAGATTCCGATCTCACTTTGATAGTGAATCTCGTCGCCCTTTTCTTGATAGCATTCTCGAGTTTCTTTTATAATGGGAACCATCTTTCTAGGATTTTCATAGGTTTGAGACACACAATCACTTGAATTCACCGAATTGTTAACGCAACTAATGCCGATGTTTTCACCCATATATTGCCAGCTTTCTAGTTGAGCCAAGTCCTCATCAATCCCTTCAAATACATTTGATTCATCTATCAGTTGATTGGCTCCAAAACTATTGCAACTGTTGTTGGGAGAACAGATATACAGTTCTCCACAATCCACGAGGGGATCAAAATCAGTTTCCGGCACATTATTGTGATCAAGATCGACACAAACATTCTTATCTGGATTCTTGGAAACATCAGGAACTGGGATTTCGAGTAAACAAGCTTTTATCTGCTGAATGAGATTCTGATCCTCTAAAACCTTCATAATGCACATGAAAATTAACAGGCAAGCAAATAAGCTTCTGTAATCATAAAGGTAAAAAAATTCGAGTTTCTTAGTACATGCTTGGTCACTCCCAGCTCTATTACACCTCCCGAGTGTGGAAAGCACACGACCGTCTACAAGTTAAAAAAAAAAACCGAAGCATTTCTTTAGTTAGTAGCAGAATGATACAATATGAGGGTGAAACAGATTAGACAGGTACCTTGATTGATGCACTCTGAAGAAAGCAATATGAAGTCCGGCCAGTTGGGTTGGGTGAGGTAGAAATCGAAAAGCAAAGAGAAGTCAGATTATGAAACCACCATCTGATATCAGACATCAAGTAAGAAGCTCAACTAATAAGACTCATCTACTTGCCTTTGCGAGAATAGAACGAGAAAAAAGTTCCGTGTCCGCATGGTGAGCACTGCATAGCCAGATCGTTCGGTTCTTTGCTAACGTTCTCCCCGGTAACCTTGACAAGATCGATACACTTTTAGTTCATTTTGAGTTCTTGAGACATTGCACAATTTATGGGCTTATAAGCACATTGGAATCATTATAAGTCGGTGTTAAAAGTAAGTTCTGTATGACAAGTGCTTATAAGTCGAGAAGTTGAGCCTCAATTTAGCAACATGGGACACAAAGATAATCATCGTAATCGAGAAAACACGGCGAGTCGACTCTAGTGTCATGCATTGGAGAAGAAGAATTACCCTTGGCCAATATTGAAGACAAAAGACATGCAAACCAAGTAATACCACTCTGTATCTGTGAGATCTTCAGGGGACAACGTAGCCGATGGCCTTTTAACCTGTGCATTGTCTTCACCGCCATAGAGTGACTCATATAGTTCCCTTAATTGCTTACTCCTTTGCAACCCGGTGGTCTGTTCCGGCTTCGGCTCCCCATCCTGAACCGATTTCCGGCTTTTAATATCTCCGTTGTAGTACCCATCACGCCATTCCAACACACTGGCAAAATCGAGGGGCCCATGCAACGAAATTAATCATTCATGACATATTTGACACGGAAGTCGAAAATTATTATGGAACCTTACCAAACCCAATCATACCATACACTTGTGGCCAAGAATCTAGTTACGAATACCCAAGGAAGATGAACGATGCAGATGTGAAGAAGGTTGCAAAAGGGGTCGATATCAGTACTTTAAGTGGATGACCCAATAAAAGCAAAATTTCACATGGGATTTTGCCAAGAGAAAATGAAGTCCAAAAAACAATGTCATTTACGACAAATCATTTCTTAACTAAAATGATTTCTTTGAACCACAGAATGTCTTATCATTATTCATGTACATAAATATTCTGGATACTTATGAAATCACTGTAGCATATTTTGTTTTTAAAACGATATTTGAGATAGATTTCTTTAAAAGTTTAAAACAACTAAATCTTTAACATCGAGCCTTGTTGGTTCGTGTCAAGATACTACATCTAACTCTTAGCATAGGAAAGTCGGGATGTGAGGGGGCGGGATGAAGAAATGGAAGCGAAACTTTACCCTGGTTGAGTCGACGAAAGAGACCAGTAAATTGCATAGCTCCAGTTAATGCTTGTAACGGCAAGATCAAGTTGCAGATTCTTCATATTTTCTGGCACTTCCATCTTTGGGCTCTGCAATTTATCAGCACTTTTAGATTACTACTTGGAAGTTGAAAGAGGAAAAGAGCAACATTCATTTCTCCAACGCTGGTGCTTTACATACCACAACCAAATATGCCAAAGAACCAGTCACAGTCAAGAAAAATCCCTTTTGTATGAAGGCGAAGAATCTTCAAAGATGGAGGCCAGGTAAGGAATAGAACGAGAAATATTCGTTCGAAACTGAAAATCTTGTGTTTTCAGCAAGTTGAAGTTCAGGACCAGAGAAATAGCGACCGCCCTCTCTTTATAAAGAAGAATATATTCAGCTGAAAACTTGCTCCATGCATGATGCCTTACATACCGGTACACGTTTATTAATTATAATATAATGACCAATGAATCTCGATAATCGATAAAGGGGTGCATATTAAAATTCAACTGGAAATTATATACCGATTTGTTATACTTACCTCGAATTAAACTCTAAGCTGAACGTTACGGTACCGTTCCTTCCTGTCCTGTCATGTCCCGTCCTCACCTAATGGTTCAGGAAACCGATACGTATGCAACTAAAACAAGAAAAAGCGC
The DNA here is from genome assembly GCA_963692815.1 of Nyctanthes arbor-tristis. Taxonomy (NCBI): domain Eukaryota; kingdom Viridiplantae; phylum Streptophyta; class Magnoliopsida; order Lamiales; family Oleaceae; genus Nyctanthes; species Nyctanthes arbor-tristis. The sequence goes on from CAVNYN010269631.1 coordinate 8,815, forward strand.
CATATTTTGGTATGCAAATGGAGGCTGTATGTACCAACCACACATTAAATATTTTTGCATAGGCAAATTGAAATTGTATTTTGTTTATTATTGCATGGAATATTAATATTGGCACATCAATTCAGTAAATAGAAATAAAAACCATTAATGAGGACTGAGATTATTTGTAGGTTTTGCTTTATGGTGGTCTTGTTTTGTTTGCTCTCAAATGTTTTGAGTTAAAATAAAGTATCCTCTATACGAAGAAAATGGTAGGTGGGTTGATTCAAACTAGGAAAAAATAACAATTGTTTAAGATTAAAAAAAAAAAAAAAAGCATGCAAACAAATGTGTTTAATAGCATTTAGCTGGACAGGTTCAATGTAACACTCCACAGTGAAATGAACTAGGGGAACAAACTTTCCGTATAGTCCAAGTCTACCTCAAAATGAAACAATGACACTATTTATTTGTCAAAAATATTTGAAAAAAATTTGGAATCAAGCGTTAATCAAGTAATCAATATTTAGCAACATTATTAGAGTTCAATTTTTTGTTATGTTTCATTAACTTTGTTTCGTACTCGCTCTTATTGGTGGATAATTTAAGTTATAATAATTGTTGAACTATTATCAATTAATAATTATTTGTTAGCAGCCAATTATATCACCTCAATACAGGCCTCTTCTTTTTTCTTTTTTTTTTTTTCTTTCTGAATATTACAGGGGAATTGTCGAGAAGAGAAAATAAACCTTAATAAATGGTGTGGAAACATGCTCGAATCAACTCAATACAAAATAGTCACATGGAAATGAACCGTTCTAAATAAGCTTTTTCTTATATAATCAAAAGACACTGTAAAAATAAAAATACAATCATACTATTATGCTCTAAGACAACAATGGACAACGTTGACAGTCTACTATCAACATCATAACGTGATTGCATTAAAGGAGCAACAAAATGAATTGTCATTTTTTGATTATTATCATAATTTATTGATAAATTTTATTTTATGAATGGTACAGATGGACCAAAAAATACAGACAATAATGAGAAAGGGAATGGCAGGAGTGTGCGTGCGGGGTAACCAAATTTCACTTTTCTTTTATCTTAATCTAAATACTACTACATCCATCTCCAAAAAATAGTCATATTCCTTTTCTCATAAAAATTAAGAAAGTTGCATTTAATAGTCTTGAAAAAATAAATCTTAAAATCATTTCCTTATTATAACTTTTCATTTATTAATTGTTTCACTTTAATAATTCTATTTCTTAATAACTATACACATTAAATAGGGATATATAAGAGAATTAATATTTCAACTATTTTTTAAAAAGAAAATTTGACCATATTTTGAGATAGACTAAAAAAGAAAATTAGACAATCATTTTAGGACGGGGTAATATATTTTTTTCTTTTTACCTAACATATAATTTATCGTGTCTCTTGCCGTAGCAATTAATTAGCAAACAGAACTTAATGCTTGAAAATTTTTAAAGCAAAAGGCTCAATGCGAGATAGAGCTTGGTAAGAGAGAATAAGATTTTTTTTTTCTTGTTAATTAAAATTGTTCTAATTAATCTGTTGGAAATATATGCTTGACATGGCAAAACTGCAGCAACTCAAACACGAACCAAATTGAACCGAACGTCGAATATAAACCATAAACGGATGCTCAAACATGATTCAAAATCGTTGTCCTAAAACTACATTTGCTCCCTTTCAGTTGGAGATGCTTTAGGGACTACAATGCAAATGACTTTCACGGATTAATCAAGTCTCAAACCCGGATTTTTAAAGCACAAATGAATCCAGGGTAGGAATTTTAAGAACATTTTCAATCTAAGTTTCAGGATTGTTTTGTGTATTTGTATTTTGTAGGATTTTTTTCTTACTTCACAAACTTGAAATCCATCTACTATTTATAGATTTTCAAGTGTTATCACAAATAGGCATTTATTTAGATGTGAAAGATCGCAATGGTTCACAAAAAGATGCCAAAGAACTGAAGAAGAAACGTTTCCCTTCGCTGGAAAACAGCCCTGCGGCAGCAAGCTATTAGTTTTGCGGTCGCACGGCTTACCTACATGATTCTGCCATGAGGTCACATGGTTCATTCACAAAATTTCCCTTTTTTTTTTTTTTTTTTTCAAGATTCGTTTCCATTTCTTCTTACTCGGCTAACATATTTGAACAACATTTGAGTACACATTTGTTCCTCCATTATATTAAGGAAATTATCTTGGAGTAATTCATTTATTTCATGTCAATTTGTATAAGTTTTTGTAAAAATATTAGTACGAATAGCAAAATCCTAATGAGGAAAAAAAAGATATGTATGAAATAGAAAAATCAACAAAAAGACACAATTTACTCTCTTATATATATATTTTTTTAAAGGCAGATACAATTTACTTTTGAAATTAAAAAAAAATCATAAAATTCCAAGGAAAATAAAAAATAAAATAAAATATCAAGCAAAATTTTGGCATGTCATCTTTCTTTCCCGCTTCAACAAGCGTAAATTTTCTTGATTCTCAGCTCCTAAATTCTCGGAGCTGTTGTCCTTTTTTTATTTTTATCTTTTTTTTCCTTTTCCAATTCTGTTGTACGACTTCAACCCATATATATTCAAAGAAAAGAGTTCGAAAAATCTTATAAGGAAGAGAGGGGAAAGAAGAATCAAATTTATCTGTGATTTAAGAAAAGTTTCTGCTAGATTTTATTGAAGAAGCCTTCAATTGTTGCTATTTTTGGAGATCATCTACAATTGGAAATTCCCAGGTTCGTATCTTTCCCACATTTTGCTGATTTATCAAGGGTTTTATTGCCTCCGATCCGTTTCCTTATCCGGGTTTAATTTTATTGTCAAATAAATGATAACAGCTGCGGGTTTTTGGTACAATGCAGGGTTTTTCCTACTCGAAAAATGTAAAAAAAAAAAATCAAAGTTTTTATTTATTTATTTATTTTCAAATACTGACATTGCAAAAGTTTTAATTTTCTGTATGAAATTCGATTCAGTTGTCCCTACATTGTGGTTGAATAATAATTGATTTTAGTACATTATAGCGTATTTATTTGTTAGTTTTAGTTGTCTATTTTATGAGTAGGAATTTTAGCTTTAGTTTCAAGATAAGCATGCGTTTTAAAATTTCAAAGCTTTTCAATTTTCTGGTGGCTTGGAGGTTAAAGTTACCAAGAGAGAGACGGAAATTAGAACGTCCAATAAGAAATGGGAGACAAATATGAAATGAAAAGAGTATTAATTGGACTATGTTAAGGAATCTAAGTGGGCGAACCTGAGAGGAGTGAAATGAATTTGAGTCAGCCGAACAACATGGGGCAGATCTGCAATATGAACGCTGCTTCTTGAATCCGCTATTCGGAAAAATTAACAGTTTCTGGCATCTTATTATAAGCACTTGATTTCGTATAGCTAGAAGAGAGTCTAGGATATTGTAATTCCCAACGTTCGAAAAGGCAAAAATATGCCTTGAGGCGTTTTTCCTTGATGAGGCGAGGCATACGCCTCAAGGTGATTGAGGCGTAAGTCTCTTGACAAACCAATACAAAAAGGTTAGAACGTTGCAAAACAAATAACTTATTTCAAGCAAAGCAAAATAAATTGATAAAATTCCAGTACGTACATCATCACATGTTGCTATTGTGAACAATCTAGTAGTTTGCAACTTGTGACTGACTAGGACATGTGAGAAAATCATTTATGAGAAAAAGAGCATGAGTAGGTAGCGAGAAAAAGGGTAACATGCCTCCTATTGTATATCGATTTTTTCTGGTCGAAATGATAGAAAAATAAGAAGATATATTGATATGATGCAAACCTCCTTGCTTCCAAATTCCAACTTATTAGGCTAAGTTTTTGGATTGTTATTCATTTCGAGTTGTAATGAACTTTGTACTTTAGTTAAACTTATAAAAAAAAATAAGAAAATAAAATAAAATAAATCAAAATTGGATGCCAATTTAGAGGCCTACGCCTCTTGAGCTTTGAGGCACAACCATAGGGGCGTATGCCTCAAAGGAAATTGCCTCAAAATAGTGCCTCAAGGCACCAGACAACCGCCTCAGGCTGAGGCGGGCATCCACCTCGCCTTTTTAAAACTATGGTAATTCCTGAAGCAATGTCCAATTTCCTTGGCTGCTGCTGATTACCTATTTCAGTTTGGTTTTTCCTATGCTTAACAGAGGTTGTGTGTCTTTACATCACATAAAGCAAACTTTATGAGGACAGATATATCAAACTCTATGTGATAAATAGGCAAACTCTATTTCGTAAATTATTTCAGTGAGTATAAATTTCTTACACATATATCTTCACCTTGGACAGATGCTCCATGGAAATTTTACATGTCCCGATTTCTAATGGTCAAAAGTTTGTCATTCTTAGCTCAAAAGATTAAATGACGACAGATAATGGATAAATACTTAATAGGCATGAATCATTAACATGATATATGCATGTAGAGAAGTCCTTTGATTTTCTTTTGGTGTCAAAACCTTTTTTTTTTTTTTTTTTTAAATGTTGTCATATACAAAATGCATGGGATTTCAAGGTTGACAAGCAAGTTGTTTTTCTTATACTGGTGATGAATAATTTACACTTGAACATATAAGGTTTTTCTTTTTCTTTCAAAAAATGTTTATTCCCTTTTTCCCCATGATATGTGCAGTTCTGAAGCATTGTTTGGGCATTCAATATTTTATATTTAATGTTTAGAGTTCCTAAAATTACTAATGATCTTTTTGGTTTCTCTAATAGTTCATTTTTTTTATTCAATCTACTAACTGTTGAATTAATATATTTCTGTTATTTGTTTTTTAACTCAGTGTGGTGTCTACTATTGGTGCTGGAAAGCATCAATATCGTTTAATGGAACGAGTATCAGATGTGTGCCCAAGTGAAAATGTGGACCCCAGTAGATTAAATGAAATTGACAATGTCTATGTTTCTGAGAAAACGGAAAACTTAGAAGGTCAGGCTGAAGTAGAAATTGCTGTATTTTTCAGTCTTCTTCCATTGCCCTACCTTACATAAAGGAATTGTTTTTGTCCATTTATTATGCAGGAAATAATCTTCTTGAAGTCTTCCAAACAATTCCTGGGCAGTTTGGAGATATTCCAGCGTCTAAGATTTCAGAATTAATGAAACTGAACCATTTAGAGGTGACCTCTGTCTCTTACAACCCCCCCTTTTCTTCTAATACTGAAGAAAAGAAATGAACATTATAAATTTCAGGTCACTTATGGTATTCTTACCTCACTTCTTCAAAGGATTCTTATGCTTTAAGCCACTCTTTCAATATGCAGGATGCCTCTACCAGGTCACTTTTCAGTGTAGCTAATAGGATTCTGGACGAGAACATTCAAAAGAAGAATGGGGATATCTCTCAGGTATATTAGTATAGGACAAGCATATTGACACACTATTGGTTTAATCTATATTTCTTTCTTTTTAGCTCTTGCTATTCCTGAACCGTGCTTTGAATATTTGTGTTTTTCACAGATCGGAAGAGCGTCTGTATTGAAATTAGTTGTACAAGAAATTGAGCAATGTGTTTCAGAACAAGCAGTAAGTAGGAGAAAGGTATGTGTTAAAAGAACTGTGAGCCATAGATTCCGACTCTCTTCTCTGAGGTGACTTTGTGACCATCTACATGTGTCTCTGTAGCAAAGCAATCTATATAATTTCGTGAAGACAGATATCAATCTAAAGTTAGAGCGCTTGAAACCCTTGCAACTGGAACCACCATAGAAAATGAGGTATCATTTGTTGGACTCTGGTTACTCTGGTGTTCTTTGCTGCCTATTTCTTTCATCTCAGTTTTCACAATGATTTTCATTTCTGCAGGTTGTCACGAACCAGCTGCAAAAGACAAAGGTGCTTTTCGTCTTCATGAAATCTAGTTACTTTTACTGTATTTAGATTTATTATTTTGACAAATTGTTGAGGATCAAGTATTGCGGTTGAATTAGCGGGTGTTCATGTAATTGCCCGTATAAAACATCATTCCCTTCCCTTACAGCATTCAGTCATTTTCAACAAATTATTCCCTCTTATATCATCATAATGATAGTAGAGATTCTTTTTGTGACCTTAAGAATTTTATTAGTTTATTTGGAATTTGTTGTAAAACAATAGTCTTTGACCAAGTTTCAAGTTTGCCAATGATTACTCAAGAATGTTACTTTCCTTGATTTCTTTAACCAAATGCTTGTCTTTATTAATTGCTAACTTACTGATATCATAGCTTATCAATCATAGTACAAAAAATCATGTTTTGGACCCAATTTACGAAACTAGCTGGTTTCTACATAATTTCTTCTTTTGGAAATCCCAAATCAGTAGGTTACCAGTATGCTTGATGTTCAGTTAGGATGTCATGAATGAGTTTGCTACTTGTACTACTGTATTCAGTTTATGATGAAGTTTATGACATTTATCCGTAGACCATGATGTTAAGATATTATGTATTACTTTAAGCTCTTTACTGATTTGATCTGTTTGCGGACTATCCTTTCCTTCGTCTCTTTAATGTTTGAATCAAATGCAATGATGTTATTCCTGCTATGGATAAGGATACTGTACATGTATTGTTATCATTGTTATCCTTCAGTTGGCATTATAATCCTTTTTATGTGGCTATCACAGACTGAGAAGGCAAAACTTGAGGAGGTGAAGAAATGTGAAGAACAAGATTTAAACAGGTTGAGGAAAGAAAAGGATAAGTGTGATAATATCATTTTGTCATTGAAACAAGAACTAGAATTTGCCAAACAGACCCATGCAGATATTCGCTTGCACTTGGAAGTCCAGGCTGAGGAAACTAAGAATCGGCTAGAGCAGAATATTATGGAACTTGAATGCCTCTTGAATGATTCAAGAAAAAATGTGAAAGAACTTGAGAACTTCTCAGAATCAAAATTTTTACAGTGGAAAAGAAGGGAGGAAAGATACATGAACTTCATAGATTCTCACTTTAAATCCCTACAGGTTTTCATCAAGTGTAATCTTTTATTTGACATCGATTTATATTATTGCCTCTTGCTGACTTGAATTCAATTAGGAATTGAGGTTGGCATCTGGGTCCATAAAGCAAGAGGTTTTCAGGATCAAGAATGTATATGATGAAGAACTTCAGTATTTGGGTAAGAAGATGCTGGAAACTTCTTGGCATTCATAAAATTCTGAATTATCCATGAACTGACACCTTTCTGTTATGTACTTGGCAAAATTTTGCTGGATCAGGAATGAATCTCAAAGGATTGGTAGACTCAGTTCAGGATTATCATTCCGTGCTTGAAGAAAATAGGAAGTTGTACAATGAGCTTCAAGATTTGAAAGGTTAGCAACCTAAGCTTGTGACTCTATGTTGTTCAGTTGAAATAAATTTGCTTAATTTATCTCGGCTTGCTTTTTGGTAGGAAATATCAGAGTTTATTGTCGTATACGGCCGTTCCTTCCTCGACAAAGTGCAAAACAAACTACTATACAGTATATTGGTGAGAATGGAGAATTGGTTGTAACAAATCCTTCAAAGCAAGGAAAAGACAATCATCGGACTTTTAAATTCAACAAGGTCTTTGGTCCTGCAGTTACTCAAGGTTCTCTTTATTGTGATTTATGATACAATAGACATTGGTCCTGATATTTTAATGGTACAGAATCTAATTTTAAGAGTGCTGCCCTTTTTAAATCTGCCTCTTCTTATTCTCTTGTCTCCAGAGGAGGTATTTCATGACACTCAACCATTAATCAGGTCTGTCCTTGATGGATATAATGTTTGCATCTTTGCTTATGGTCAGACTGGTTCTGGGAAAACATACACGATGGTAAGTTTATACTCTTATAATCAGTTAAAAGTATATGGCTAATTGGTTTTAAAGTAGTTCTCTTTAAAAATAGTACAGACTGGGCCTAATGTAACATCTGTGGCTAATTGGGGTGTCAACTACAGAGCTTTGAATGATCTCTTCAATATCTCCCAGAAGAGAAAAGGCTCCATTGAATATGAAGTTGGTGTTCAAATGGTTGAAATATATAATGAACAAGTCCGAGACTTACTCTGCAACAACATTTCCCATAAGAGATATCCTTCTAATTTTTTACTTCCGGTTAAATGTTTAATTGAGCATTGCATTTTCCTTGTCCATATAATACTTTCATAATGATTTTCTCTTTAAAGGAAGCCTTTAGTTTCTTGAGATCGGAAGATAATGAAGCACTATGCGGCCTTGTCCCATTTCTTTCTTGCATTTCCCTTGACTCGCACACGCTTGGGATATGGAGTACTACCCAACCAAATGGGTTAGCTGTCCCTGATGCTAGCATGCACTTTGTAAAATCAACTGCAGATGTGTTAGAACTGATGAATATTGGATTGATGAACAGGGCTGTTGGTGCTACTGCCCTAAATGAAAGAAGCAGTCGGTCTCACAGGTTTGGGATATTTCATGTGTCTGTTTCCTACTCTTTGATATTTTCTTAGTGGGCATGATTTTGATTTGACCTCACATGTGACAGTATCCTCACTGTTCATGTCCGTGGGACCGATTTGGATACCAATGCTGTTTTGCGCGGATGTCTACATTTGGTAGACCTCGCTGGCAGTGAAAGAGTAGATCGTTCTGAAGCAATAGGGGATAGATTGCGTGAAGCACAACATATAAACAAATCTCTATCAGCTCTAGGAGATGTGATCTTCGCTCTGGCACAAAAGAGTTCCCATGCACCATATAGAAATAGCAAATTAACTCAAGTTCTTCAAAGTTCTCTAGGTACCGGTCTATGACCGCTCTGAATGTTAAAGGTTCCCAAATATCTTGCTTTTTGATAGAGTTCTCTAATTGAGTTTTTCCCCCTTTTCTCCCTCAAATGTGTATATTCCACTTCTTCCTATTGTCGCAGGTGGCCAGGCCAAGACTCTTATGTTTGTACAACTCAATCCTGATGTGGAATCTTACTCAGAAACCGTAAGTACCCTGAAGTTTGCAGAGAGAGTTTCGGGTGTGGAGTTGGGTGCTGCACAAAGAAATAAGGAGGGTCGTGGTTTGAGAGAACTTATGGAACAGGTAATCCTGGGGTGTTTTGAAGTCAGAAGTTTATTTTCTTTGCTCCATTTATTTTCTTTTCTAAAAAGTTAATGGGTATGCATTTAACTAGTTTAACTAGTTTCTATCTCCATCTCGTATTTCCCATAATTATGTTACTTCTCCTGATTGGTTGGTCCTATAGAATAAGTTGTGCATTATGCAATTTCCCTTTGCCCTGTTAGTCGGTGAATTTTCAGGTAAAAGAATTGTGCCAATAATATTTTTACTTCATTGATATTCATCATTTCTTTGAATTTAATATATTTTCCCTCCAGCATTTTGTGTGTGTGTGTGTGTTCTTATATCCCATTTATGTTTCTGATTTAGGAAATTTGGCCACAATCCATTTTCATTTTTCAAATTCATCTCTACCATTTGAATACAAGAAAAAGACCTGTAGTTAATTGGATTTGTATTGATCATTCAGGTATCTTTTCTAAAGGACGCCGTTGCAAAGAAGGATGAGGAAATAGGACAACTACGGCTGCTAAAGAGTAATGGAAATAATGAACGCCTTGGTGTGGCCTCTCCAAGATATGGCCCTGTCTCTTCAAGAAGGCATTCCTTAGCGGGTGGACGGCCAAGCCAAAGACTTTCAAGAGAGAGAACTTCTGCTGAGAGAGCTGGTTCAGACAATAGCTCAGAGTACAGCAATAAGCATTCTGAAGCTGGGTTTTGGCAATCAGTGGATGACCTTAAGCACCATAAAGAATTTTTTCAACAATCAAGACTTGCTTTGGTCGGGGGGTGCCAAAGTTTCACTAATAATGACGTAGGCTCAATGCATGATACAGCCCAAGGGATTCAAGACGCTAACGAAGATGTAGAGCTCTTGGGATTTGGAGAGTTGGACTCTGAAGAGAGACTAAGTGATATATCTGATAGCGTTCTTTCCATGGGAACAGAAACAGATTCAATTAATAGTATTGTGGAGTACACTCTTTTTCCTGAAACTTCAAAACCACCTGCCGAGAGCATTGAAAAGTGAGCTTTTGATACTCCTTTGCATTCTTTCTCAACATATTTAAATGCCTAAATTACATATTTTCCCCTTTTTAGAAATATTACCAGTGCTTGAAATCAATGATTTACCTGATGTTTGTTGTTTCCTAGCCAACTCAATCATCCATTTAGAACATCTGTATTTTCCAAAAATATGATTGTTCTCCTTTGTTCTCAAAAATAGAGAATTGGGTTAATAATTTGGTGATCTGCTGCTTCCATTATTTTATTTATTTATTATTTGTATTTTTTGGGGTAACTTTATATATTTACAGTGTTGAATTCTGATCTGGCAGTATGCACAATGCACCTGTCAAAAGACTTGCATCATGTATCTTATTGTTGATATGCTCGTTGGCATCTTTGATACTAGAACTTGTGTGTTTTCTTTATTGGTGGCTTATTGCAGGACCGACATGCCAACTAAAATTCCAAGACCCCAACAAAAGCAGATTCCAGCAGGATCTTCTAGGTCATCTTTAAGCAAGAGCTCCTCAAAAATTTCTAGACGAGCTCTTCCGATCTCCAGTTTTCCTCATTTTCCTACAATGCATTCTTCTTTAAAGACTTATCACATTGTTATTCTTCATCTTTTCTCACCCCTCAGGTTCTAAAAAAACCGTGGTTAGCTGCTCATCTGCAGTTACGGGCTCTAAAAGATGGGTATAAGTCACACAACACAACTAACAAACCAAGGAACCTCGTCAACAAGTATCCTTCGTAGACTTAGAATGCTGGTAACATGACTATTGTATGAGTATCAGAGAAATTTAGAGGCTCGAGTTCTGTAAAATATAAGTTAAGTCGTAGCAGATTCAAAGCGGTTCCAATACATACATTCAGGTAAATTGCACGTATGGTATGGTGACCGAAAGCCTCAAAATTCCTCAGTCTGTAATTTGTAACAGAAATACGAGTACTTGCCATTCTCTAGGAAAGATTGTTTTGATGTTTGGTTAAAGGCAAGTCGTGGTGATATTTTCAGGATGCTCCCAGTAGTTTGAAAGTTACATTACATATGAATAACTATTTATTTTCAATCTCTCATTTAATTTCTTTCAGCTAAATTGGGTATTATTTTGAATGGATCTCTTATCCCTTGCTATCACCCAAAAGAAAAAGAACTAAAGAAAAGAAAAGGAAATCACCAAGAGCGTTATTCTAATATGAAAATTTTAAAAATGTTAAAATTGTTAATTGCCAATTTTACTTTTATTTTCCGTTTTTCTGTCCCCCTATCTTATAGTTGTTGCATAATAACGGATGGGCTCAGTCAGGTATTTACCAACCAAGCACTAGAGAATAAGAACCACTTTTCAAGTAAAAATTTAAGACAAATATCTTTTTCTTTTTTATTTAATGGCTCGTCCAAGCTCTGCACTTAAAAAAGAGTTACGTTCTTGATTCAAAGCTGACTGTTGTATCAATTTACCTAATTTTGATAAAGGGGGAAAAATGCTCATCTGAAATCTGCATTTTAAGCTTGTTAAGCACTCGTATCAAAAATGAATTGGAAATGTAGTCTACAGCTTACATAAATAATATAATTTAAATTCACGTCCCCATCATCAAGTCGTTGTAGTATAGTGGTGAGTTTCCCGCCTGTCACGCGGGCGACCCGGGTTCGATCCCCGGCAACGGCGATTTGTATTTTTAATTTTATTTCTCTGCAAAAATAAAAGCCAATCAGTGTTGCTTTGCTAACGGGACAGGGTGTTCCCTCAAAGGCATGCGTGATGCAACTGTAATGGAAGGTCTCTCTCTCTCTCTCTCTATAAACAAAGTGGACAATAATTTCTTTTCCCAATTCTTCTTATTATTATTATTTCTTTTCCTACTTATTTTTGGATAAGATGATCTGGATTAAATTGTACCAAGAACTCAAGAACGCTTCTTTCTCTGTTCAATGCAGACTTTAAGAGAGGCTTTCTTTTTAGCTCTGTTTAAGAATGAGTAATCGACCTTCTCCAAACTCAACTGCACAACCTAATAACAGAGGACCAATATGTTCCAGCTGACAAAGTTACATGCCCGGTTTATCGCCTCCTTTCGAGTGACAAAAGTGCAAAAAGAATAATGTTAAACATTGACAGGGAAAAAGGTATTATATTCCTTTATTCTGTAGGTACAAATGGAAATATTAACGTCTCCCCAAAGAAATGAATCTTTCACCTCTTAAGATTTACTTCTCCCTACCATTTGAACAACATTATCATAAAATTACAGGGAAAAAAATTGAAAAATGAAAAATAATGCCCGGAGAAACTAGTGCCTCCCATTAATTAACTTGCCACTATTCCCTCTCTAATCTCCCTACCAATCTACCTATATAAGAAAGTATAACTTTGGCTGTAAAAAAGTTGAATTTACCATAAAAGAGGGAAAAAAAGGAAAGAAAAAATGGTTTCTCCCAGCTCCAACAGGGTCATTGGACTATCGATAGATCAATCTGAGCCGTTTAATCATATGGATCAATATTTGGAGCTGATGGAAACAAACTTGCCTCAATTTGATGGATACAGAGAAGTTCAGCATTGCCTCTTTCCGAAGATGACAAGCGAATTGGGAAATGACAATGGGAAAACTTGCGGCTTGGTTGAGGAACTAACCTTGCTTGACTTGTTCAATGAATTCCTAATTCAATGAATTCCTACACTCGAGCAATTGGAGAGAAGGGTGGATCAACTACGAAAGATGGTAGTAAAACCTCATCCATTTTCTTGTTAACTTCGCATTTGTCTTCCTGCCCCACTGCGTCTATCAAGCTTTTGATTTCTTCCTCAGCGAAAACGCTCAGGGAATCACATTGCAATGCTTGTTTACTTCTCTCTTTCCCAACTGTGATGGAGGCCTCTGCAGCATGCAAGATAGCAACACAAATGGAGAACGCTTGTAGTGAAGATAACTGAGCATGAAAATCGATGGCATATAGACCATCATCAGTTGCCCTCACTGTCAATGCTGGAATAGTATCTTTCCATCCCTGTGCACACATAGATCACAAAATGTTGTCAAAGATGAGAGAAAATACAATTAACATTTGGTTTACTTCGACCAGGTCATATGGGTAATGCTTATAGTACAGGAATTCATCCTTCAAACGATTATGTTAAAATGTGCCTGACACAACTAAAAGCAACATAGGACAAGAATACATATATTTACTGAAAAGAGTTGAGTCGCTTTTTCTACTATGATACCGCATTGGTGTTGAACCACTTGATGGAAAAAGCTTAAGCTTTTAAAAAGGCCACGTATATATTCTCAATATGTAAGGTGGGAGTCATTTTTTGCAATCATAAGCTACCAAGTGCACAAATTTCATGAAATGGTTTGGCAGTGAGACTGGAACCCATCACAACATTGAATAACTTGATCAAAAAGCTTAAAGTGTTAAAAAGGCCGCATATATCTTTTGAATCTAGGCTTATCGACTGAATGCAGTCAATTAAAATCTTCAGCAGTTATAGAGCATAAAACCTTGTTCCAAATATATCTTTTGACATATACAGAACAAAGGTCAAATTCCCATTGAATAAACAATGATTATGAAAACATTTGATCCTGAGAGAGTAAGACCTAGTACCTGACCAAAGAGTTCCAATGGATGCTGATTGTCCACTGGGGGGCAGTCCTCAGCAATCTGAATATGTGGATTACCAAAAATGTTGAGGGGGCATCCCATGTCCCAGCCACCACAGTCGCATCCTCCGCCTAACCGCCACCTATCTAGTAATGGTGATGGCCCTCGACTCTCAGTATTTGGCAAACTGTGATTTCCAGATGGAATCACAACATGCATTTTTCCAGGACTAGCAAAATCAGAAATGCCTGTCTTTCGTCGGTCAAGCCCACAGACACCAAGCAACTGTGTAATCAGCTTATCATTCTCTGTATCCTGACTCTTAACTTTCAGAGACTCTCTCTTCTCAAATGGTACTTGCATAACTGTAGCTGCAATTTCAAGCTCCGGATGCAATGATGCTGCTGGGAGAGGATGTGGAGATCGGAAGAGCACACGTGAACACTGTCATGGGAATGCTTAGACTGAAGTTTAGTCTTTGTCTTGATTGAGAAGTCATCCTCAGAATTACCATAACACAAAATTTCATCAGAAACCATGGGTGCTTTGGATACATCAGGGGATGAGGTCGAATTTTCTTGAGATGAAAAGCTCTTTATTGGATGCGCAGTATCATACAAAACAAACTCTGTCACCATAGAGTTATCAAAAGCACCAGCACCTTTTAATTCTGTACATAGATAGCACGAAACTTGCATCTGTCCCACCATGGATGATTCCTTATTGTCGTTTCTCAATCCCCAACCGCTGGCATTATCATTTCGTCTACGGTGAAGCGAATGGAAAGTATAGACCCAAGTCAGAGCATTTTCTGGTTTCCATGTTTTTGCCACATAAACATCCTCCGGTGACTTAACTGAAAACTTGAAAAATGGCACCCCATGTTTGTTTTCCATCTTGAGAATGCCATGTAAGTGTGCTGGAGAACACTGTGAAACTGAAGAATAGTTCTCTTTCCGTTGAAAATGAGTCTTGCATTCCGAATTATGTGGCATTTCTGGGAGTGGGAACTCATGCAGAAGGAAATCACGCAGTTTTTTGTCAGGGTTTATCCCAATTACTGATTCCTGGCCAGCTTCATTAGCAGAACTCAACGGACTTCTCTGAGACTTAGCTTTAACAAAGGGATCGAACATCTTTCTAACAGGACTAAACCGAGCTTTTGGACTGCTTGCTCTGGAGTTATCACTCTCTGATCGAGCATGTGAATGCGATAAAGCCAATTTTGCTGATAATGACTTGTGTAAATTGACATCTCGATCTCTTTCCTGTAAATTGTTTCCATCATTTATAGGACCAACCACTGGCTTATACATGATCTTAGGATCCTGAACCTGATTGCTATCTGCATCAACAGCAGATTGATTTTTTCTGATATCAAAACCTAAAGTAGATACATCTGCTAGGACACGTTTTTCAGAACAAGGATGGGAAGAATCATTTGAGGAACTCCAAGAACACAAGTCTGTGCAGGGATTGCTGATGGATGTTGTACTTCGCTCTGAGTTTATTGACATTACTGAGGACCTCTTCTTTTCAACTGTTAAACTGTCATCGTCTGAACTACATAATGAATCAATAATTCCAAATGGAAATGCAGGTGCAATGCCATGTGAGAACTCAATTTTTTTCCTTCCCTCAACAGGATCATTTTTTTTCTTCAGCCTCACCTCACTAGTACTTTCATAAACTGAACCCCTTCTCAGCTCCTCATTGCCTTCTCGTTTAGAATTTCTACGAGAAACATCTTTACAAGATGCGCTACGGTAGCGATTAAAGCTAATCTCAGTAAAGTTTTCATTGATGGTCTTTGGCTTTCCATTTGATTTTCTATTTCCAACTTTCGCACGGTGCCCAGGAGCCTGTAGAACAGTTGTGGGACTTCCATCTATAACACAGTACTTGTCGAAGTCCAACTCCATTTCTAATCACTCTAGGCTCATTGATAAATCTGTAACCTAGTAACAGAGAAATCCTAGATCAATCACAAATAAGATCTAAAATGAATGAGTATATTATGACAATCTTCGGTTCAAAATCTCGCTCCAAATAATTCAATAGCTGTAATACAATCTGATAAAGAAACTAAACATGACTTGCAAACATAACATTTACAAGCACCCCAAATATTAGCATGGAATTACTGACACCAATATTGATTTAGAAGTAATTATGGTAACAAAATATTCCACTTGAACCGAATTTATACTCAGCCACTACCTGAATTTTCTTCATCAGTTTCAATCTTGTTTAAGATGAATAAATCAAGGTACATTTAACAAGCATAAATTCGGATCTCAAAGGAAAACCAAAAATATAAATTGAATAATTCTAATATACTGTTGAACACAAAACTAAAAAAATATTGCCATACCCATTTTCTGAGATTTAGAGAAAGGCCTAAAATGCAGAAATCCCTACATTTTGTAGCATTTTAAGGATCTTATACCACAATGCCAACAAATGCACAAAACATAACTAATAAATTTAGAACTTGGACACAAAAAACCCCTTTCAACATCTAATTTGGTTCAAGAATTTGAAGGTTAGTACTCTATTACTTCTTTTAAGTGCGTAATATGGCCCATCGAATAAGTAACAACATAAAAATCATTAAAGGCCACATTTTTACGAACACTTAAAATGCAAGCCAAGAAAAAGCAAAATTGCTATGGAAATGGACATGCCCACCTTTAGATCTCAGAGAAGTGAAGCCAAAGAAAAACCCGACAAACTGTAAGCGCAAGCAATCATTTTCGCCAATCTCTTGATCTCAACGTTTTATCCGACGAAAGCCCATTTTCATACCAGATATTGTACAGAACAAGAATGCAAAAGCACCCACTATTAAAAAAAGGCCACGAAATGACTCGAAAACAAGTACTCAGAGTTTTCTCATCCTCAGAGAATCAGGAAAAGCAATGTAGACGCCGGGGGGGGCGGGGGGTGGAAGAGTGAGAGAAAATAAAAAATCAACGAGGACTAGCCCCACTAACAGTAAAGATATATAATAAGCACAAAAAGAGTGAGAGAGATCATGCATGCCTTAATTTTCCTTTTCCTGTATTTTTCCTGCGCTTGTATATATGCTCAGGGGTGGGTGGGGTAGGGTGGGGTTGGGGAGACTGATCTCGGCAACAGCTCAAAACGAGCAAGGGAGGACGGAGAGACAGAGAGCTGCAAAGCCTCTGGTAGTGTCCACTAAAAAAGTTAGCTTATTTGACTGATCATCATATGCTGCTGTTTTCCATGTTTGGGGTGTGCATATTTTTAAGGAGTGCACGTTTGGCCGAGCGTTTTTAAATTACTTATAAGTAAGTTTTTTAAAGAAAAAAAAAGTATTTTCATTTTGATTGAAAATAAGTTATCTATTTGAGAGAATTAAGGATAGCCATGGCCTGCATCATTATTATTATTTTTTTAATTATTATTATTTTATATAGTTGAGGGATGTTCGGGTACAGATGTTAGTATAGGCTTAAAACATTTTGTCTTGATAAAGGTGTTATTAACTAAACTATCACTTTTAATTTCGATCTGCATTATTTTGGGACAGAAGAAATTGAGAAAATAATTTGTATTTTTCATTGATTTAATTTCTTGTGCGATGTCTCAGATAATACACACACATGATACAATGCAATAATAATGGTAATGATCTTGTCTATAATGGAGTGATTTACAAGAATATCTCCTACACTATTTACAAGAAAATAATATATTGTATACAAGGAAATAATACAACTTGAGTCTTGAATATCAAGTCATCTACAATCCTCAGGATCTTCTTTGTTGGTTTGATTCATCTCTTAGGAATGTTCTAGAATTGGTGTGGTCAAACTAGTATTATTCTCCATCCGTAAACTTATTTATATACTTATATGTATGTGTAGCATCACTCTTGATTGATTGACGCATTATCTCCCTTTCAAAAAAAAAAGAAAGAAAATTATAAAGAAAGAACCTAATTTGATCGAGAAATCAGGAAAGGCCCACATGATTTTGGAGGTAAAATGGTGAGTTCTAATTCGTATGTATAATGATCTGGAATCAAGATCAGGTAAATCAGTAAAAAATTTTAGTCTCAAGTTGATCCAAACATGGTCTAATTGTGACCATCTTTTAACATTACTTTTTAGGACACTACTCTAGGCACCTTTAAGATTGACGATGTATCATATAAGACATTAATACCCCTACTTTATGACCCTTAAACCAGGGGTAATTTGGAGAACCAAGGTTTCTGGCTTGGGAGGGTTTTTTTTTTTTTTTTTGGGGAATGTCATTGGGAAATGCAGGTTTAGTTTGATTAAATCTTCTTGTCTTTTGTACTAATTAATGTTGTGTATTTAATATTAGCTAGGATTCCCACACACATTTATGTGATCTCCCAAATTTTATTTTGTATTTAATGTCAAGAGTTCAATGCTCATCCATCCATACGTGCAATTTACCTCAAGATCCATGATAATTTTTGAATTTTGTATGTTACTGTGATAGTGCGTCTGGTCTCGTCTAGTTTTTTTAAACCATTTAAGTTACTATAAATTGTAGTTGTATGAAAAGTTTTCCTATCTATAAATGAAAAGATGTTTCCAGTCAATGACAAATAGAGTTCGGCATAGTTGAAAGATCCAACTCGATTTACTATGTTGATTCATGTCTATTCAATTTAACTGAATTCATTCATGTTCATTAAAACAAAGATAGCTATTTGGCCACCGACGGCCGTGCAATCAAAACAAGTTGGTAAAACTTTCAGTTTCTTGAATTCATATCAATTTTGATCAAGCAGAGGACAACTCAAATACTAAAGATTTGGTTGAAGTACCATTGTAAATTCTTTGCTCTCCCGTCAAGAAACTTAGGTATGGATCATCAATTTACTGCTAATTTTGCAGCAAGCTGTTGCAGTTAGTTATATATAGTTAATAGTACAATGAATGTAGTTTTAATTTCATTTTTTCCCTTAAAAGTGCAATATATAAAAAAATTTCAAAAACAGGAAATTGGAATTGGATAAATTAGACGTCACAATCAAATTGTTAACTCTAGACTATATAATAATAATGAAATTCTTGCAAAGATGTTAGACTTATTCAGTTTTCGATTATAAAAGTTAATGTAATCTTTTGACCTGAATGTCCACTATAAAAGTCCTTGTATTAGCCAGAAATAACATATAGTGTGAATTTAAATAATATGACAGTTCTGCTTACCAACTAATTTAACAAATAATTTTGATAAATAATAGTATTCTTTAGATTAAATGAATCTAACGATCTATATTTATTTTCATAGATCAATTCAACTATCTTCCCCTTCCATATAAAAATTCAAAATTTCCTTTTTAATTATTTCAATCCCTAGCTAGCCCCTTGCAATCCTTCTCATTCTCTAATCAAAATCAAAATTTTTACATTTATTGTTTTCTTTACCAAAGCCGCCAACTAAAATTTTCCACTTAATTAATTAATTAATTAATTGTTTCAAAATAAATTTCTGAAATAAATATCTTGAAATAATAAACATGCAATTAAAAGGAAATTGTTCAAATGACGTGATTAGATTTGTGTCACAGTAATTAAGTACCCAAATTTCAAGCAAGAGCTTCAGGTTTTGAATCATACAACCTCCATACCGAATGATGAAAAAGTAATAGGAGCAATTATATAATAATTTGAATAATACGTATGTTATTTTTTTTTTCCGATTTTTTCTGACATTTCAATGATTATAAAGCATATATAACAGTGTTATTTGAATGCTAATTAATACTACAGTAATGTTCTAAAGCTAAATGTTTGAAAAACTCTTCTCTATGTTTTTGGGACAACAAAGCATATATTGATGATAAATAAATTTGTGATTAATTTTTTTTCCTTTAAATAGTTTGGGGAAAAAATAGTTGTGAGATAAATTGCAAATTTAGTGGATTAACTTGGAAATTGATTTTGATTGGAGTAAGCTAGAATTAGAATAATTAAAAAGGAAGATTGGAGTGTTTGGAAGGAAGGAATAATGGAGATTACTTTGCCAAATATAATTGTTAGATTAACGGGTAAGCGGAACTGCTCTGTTTTAAATATTGGTTAAAAAGATATAAACAAAAAATTACTTATTGTACATGAGGATTTCTTTGCCTCTTGAAAGGGACTCCCAACCCTGAATCCATGTTAACAAACTCATTCTATTTGAAACCCAAAAAAAAAAATGGCTTAATTAATCAAATTCACATATCTAGTAGCAGTCACACGTGTTACACAAAATTTCAATTCATTTTTCACTGTATTTAAAATTTGTTTCTATTGTCATGGGATAATTGGTATAAGGTTTGATGTGTACCAATGAAACATGAACATTATGCCCCTTATCCCATGTTTCTTCTTCATTCTGTCACCTTATCTGTGGTACCAGCAAATGGTGTTAGGAACTTGTGCTAAAGTTTTTTTACAAAACCTTTTACAAAATAGGGTAGGTTCACCGATCTAAATTATTTTTTCCTCTATCACGCAAAACACTACACATGATAAAATCATCCTATTTTTGTAAAAGAGTTTATGAAGACTTTAATACAAATACCATTTTCCATTAGAAACTTATTTGCTTCAATGATATTGAATTGGTTTGCCCTGGAAGGAAACTTAATGAATAAAAGATAGTTATGTGGATTGAGGGAATTGGTGGGATGTGCGGTTATATACAATATGTTCGTTTTTGAATAAAGATTTTCTAACACTTT
Organism: Nyctanthes arbor-tristis; assembly: GCA_963692815.1. Lineage (NCBI taxonomy): Eukaryota > Viridiplantae > Streptophyta > Magnoliopsida > Lamiales > Oleaceae > Nyctanthes > Nyctanthes arbor-tristis. Next base: position 29,241 of record CAVNYN010269631.1, read on the forward strand.
CAGGAGTGGCTGTTATGACACAACACTTGATGTTGGGCATAAATACGATAAAATTACTATGTTTTTTAAATTGAGGAGAGAGAATATAAAAATATAGTGCAACTAAATAAAAAGACAGTTGCCACCCTTTACATATGAAGGATGTGCTAAACATCGTCAAACAGAGGCGGAATTAGGGAGGTGAAGTGATAGGCTTGAGCCGAGCAGCATGACCAAAACTCCTCTTTTTTTTTTTTGCTGTTGGGGGGGGGTTCTTTTTCTTTTTCTTCATTTTTTTTTGAAAGAGTTAATATTTGTGTTGTCAATTTGTTTTGGAAATTTTACAAACTCACAGTTAAATAATGATCTTTAATTTTTAAAATTTAGTTCTAATCTTAAATTGGCAATGAGTTTAATCTTAAAGTGGACTCGACTTACTTTTTATAAATGTTTAAAATAGACATTTATAGGAAATTTTCTCAGAGATGATGGGTTGGATAATTTATAGTTTAAAAAATTTCTGGTCCGCCCCTGCGTCAAATTTCCCTTGATTTTTGTTGATAATGTGGTTAGAAAATTTTTGCAATTCATAATCCATTAGTGATGCTTTTGTGATCGCAGTATATACCCATGGGGCCTTGGTATGCAGGGCTTAAATCATCTATTGAAAGAATTTTCTTGGGAAGTGACTAAAACGTAGTTTGCCAGTTTATGGGCCGGGTCTAGAGTCCAATATACCAGATTCCCAGAAAATTCACGTGTACTGGACTTTATACGGGTTGAAATCATAACAGGCCTAATCCCACAGGCTAAGTGTTAAGAAGCCCAATGCAAATTATACGTCTGGTCCTGTATGTCACCATTACTGGTGTTCTGTACGATGTCGCGCTTCAGACGTGTGCTCTTCCGATCTGTTCCGTCTCTGTATCTCTCATCTTCTGTGTAAATCCAAGAAATTCCAATCGCCTCTGTCTCTCGGTCGCCTCTCTGGTGATATAATACCCTTACTGAGTGTGAGTATCTTTCAAATACCAACTCAAAATCGTCTCCGCCTGACTGCGGAGTTTGCGGCAAATCCTCACGTACACCTCCCACTGCTGATTTCGCTGCCCTCAATGCCAATTTTGCTGACGGCTTAGACTTTGAGTTTAGTGGAACTACTGATTGTTGCACCAGGAATTTATTGGAAACGCTATCAGGTATATTCTCTCTACATTTCTCTCTATGATCGAGTTAAGTTTGAAAAGTGATAGAGTATCCTGCTTCTTTGAGAATTGGCACAAGAGAATATCTACTTATAGTTTGTTGTAGAGATACTGAAATTTGATGCACCTTGGGTGGTTGATAATTTGTTTAAATGATGTTCACTAGAGGATGATAATAGATTTTTCGGGGTTTTGGGTTTCTAATTTGACGGCAATGAAATTAATTGGTTTATATTAAGTGGCTATTTATTTCGCATAGATGCCTCTTGTGTCTGCTTCTCAAACTTACATATACAATGGTTGTGCTTATTGGCTTGGGTATGAAGTCCATCATTCTAATCTTTAATTTTGGCTGCGGAGTCTATCCTTCTAGTTTTCAGGTCATGCATTCGAGTATGCACTTCAGTTGAGTACTCAACTACTGAGATCTTTAGGGGACCAAGAACATATAAATGGTAAATGTTCAGAAACTCAGTTTTTATTGGAAGGTTAGATATGACTTGAGTGATAAATGCTAATAATAAAGTTTGCAGAATAGTATAAAAGAAATGCATAAATCTTGATTTTAAATTTTGATTTCCAAGGATTGCCACCAGTTCGAAATGATGCTTCTAGTAAGCTCAATGGAAATCTAGCTCTAAATTGAGCGAGACAACTTGTTAGGATTGGTTTGATTTGCAATTTTATAAAATACTAGTATATTTGAATTTAAGAAAGCTGGCAACATTGAAATGAGAGACGAAGATTGAGAAGTTGACACTTGACAGAAAAGAAACTTGGAAGTTGAGATTCATAGTAATCTAATCCAATATTATGTTGTGTAAATAACATAATTTTTAAATGACCGCGCTTGATGCAGTGTTAACATAGAAATTATTTGGTTTAGCTTTGAGCAAGTAATATAAGATCATTTAAAAGCCACAAACTCTTCCATGATGAAAATTAAAACAAAAAGAATCATCCTCCAATATGGAGAATTTGGAACCTAAACATCTCATCCAGGAATATCAATGTTATTTTTATACTTTCTTCAATATGTAAGAATAGAATTCTACGGTCGGAACCACCGTGCAAAAAGGGTATACTAGTTACTGACCAAAGTAAAGTTTTGGCAAGAAAAAGTTAATTGTTTGTCCTGTATGCCACCCTCCTCCCTTTTTTTCTCCAATTCTCCTCCTTCCCCATTCTTCTTCCACATACAATTAATCCTATGGTTGGATTCACTGCTCCGTTGGCCCCGTCCGTCCGAAGTTTCTTTGTCATTATATATACATCCTTGAAAGGAAGATTATTTTTCAGCAAAGGGCTCCAGAATTTTGCAGTTCACAAAGCAAAGATAAAAGATTTCGATTCCAATAGTTTCATGATGTACGCGTGACTTACCATAAAGGCAAGCATTTATATATGCGTATTTTGTAGTCTTGACTTTGTAGTTCAAGTGTTCGTCAAAATGTCTAAATGAAAATGTTGCCTGTGCTCTGTCATTACTTAAATTTCTGTCTCGGTGAATCACTTCCCATTACATGTATGTTCTTGAAGTAACACTGTAACAGGTTATTTGATCATTTAATAAATGGGAGGCTGATGAGTTAAAAAAATGTACAGATGAAGTACTTGAAGCCATTAAGGTTGTTCCAAGACTTGTTAAAGATCTACAAGATAAAGAAAAGCCGTTTACTTGGCTTGGATGTGGGTGATAAGTATGTGGGTCTTGCTGTTTCCGATGTTGATAACAAAATTGCATCGCCTCTTAGGTAATGGCTACTTAGTCTTTATTTGTTATCTCGGAAACGTTTAGGTTTCGTCTTGGAATATTATAGCAGGAATACATCTGGCAAAGTGAATTTTTTTATTAAATTTGAAGCTTTGTGTATGGAGCCATGGTGAATGGTTTGATGTTCTTGCACATACAGTGTTCTTCTACGCAAGAAAACAAACATTGACTCGATGGCAACCGATCTTGAAAGTCTGGTAAGTAACCTTCAGTTTTATTTTCTAAAACTATTTATGTTCCTAGCATGGAATTGAATCGTATGGACATTCTGTAATGTCAATTAAAATTATAAGACATTCAGAGATCAATAAGCAATCAATAACACAGCCCACAAAATCTGCCGCTTTATTAAGTACCCAGCTTTAATATACTGAATAGAATAGAAATTACACACGAGGATGAGAAGTTTACGAACACAGAAGGAGAATCACTGGAAGCACAATAAAGACGAAGAAGAAGAAGAAGAAGAAGAAGAAGAAGAAGAAGAAGAAGAAGAAGAAGAAGAAGAAGAAGAAGAGGAAAATTACAGAGGAAATCAGAGACAAAAATGAGAATCAACACACACACATACTCAATACATAAGCAACTCAGCCTTATATAAGGTTAATTACAATAAGTCGCGTTTCTCATAATAAAAATGTAATTGAAATAATTGGCAACCACTGTAAAATGACACCTTTGCACGGGTAATGTAAATTTCTGGTATTTCAGTTGCTGCTTCTCTTCTCTCCCTTCCCATGGGTTCCGCATTGCACTATGATCCCTTTCTCTTTCTCATACCACATTCGTGAAAAAAATGTTACTTGAAGTGATTTTGATTTTAATACTTGTGTCTATCCTTACCATCAAAGAATAAGAGCTTGTTTGCTGCTCTTTATTTGCTCTTTTTTGTCAAATTTATAATTTTACCTACCACTGATTTGACACTTGATTTGACAACTGCTCAATTACAACCACATATTTCACACCTTTTTACATTCCCAATACACATTCTACCTCTCTCCTCTTTATAAATTCTACAAAAAAATGGCAAATGAAGAGCTTCAAACAAGCTCTAAGATTTCTAGATTGCCTTACTTCTGATTGTGATCTTTGGGCTGGGCTTCTTGTGAGCCTGAACATGTGTTTCCCTTTGCATCAAGGTCCCTTGAAGTGGAAGCATATTTTGTGTTTTTATGGCCTGAAGTATATGTTTCTATCTTTTCACTTCCTTTTCCAGGTAAAATATTCAGAAATATTGTTATGAAGGGACAAAACCATATCAACTAAATGAAAGAAAAGTATTAGACGAGCTAATCAAGCAATTCAGCTGGCTGATCTATAAATAAGTGTTTTACCGACGAATTCATGAGTGGCAACATGCGCAAAATATCAGTTTTTTGCTCTCTTTTAGTCTCAACTCTCTTATCTTTAGGAGATCTTCCTCCCACCTCCACTAGTAGGTTTTTTCAGAGTGATGGGAAAGCTGAGTCTTTCAGATCAAAGGCGAGTCCATTGTAAAGAAGACCACCTGCTTAAAGCCTTAAACTATTTAGCCATCTTGTTCAAGCTTTTAGAAGATTCTTTGGTTTTGCTCTGTCTTTGTGATATTTCTAACCATTATTAAATTTGTTTTCAACAGTTGCCCTATTTTAATTTGCACTCTACATAATGCTTCTTAACATACACAATAAGCTGGCCTTCATTGCCTTGTTTTCTTGTTTGAACTATTTGAGTTAGTGAAATGGCCAAGCCATATGGACTTATGGAGTGATACATTGTCGCTTTTGTATTTAAAATGCTGCCGTGTTAAATAGACTTGACCGCTTGTTAGATACCCAAGAATTACATACTACTTTTTAACGCATATCAGTTTGATCCGTTGCTGGCCAGCTGAGTTGTCAGGTCCTGTTGTTTTAGCTTTTCACATTTTTCGAGGGACATGTTTAAGATTTTCTGCTCTTTAGTATCATATGTGGCTTGCTTTTTTTCTGAGGAGCCACTGCTTTGTGCTGTCAGGACAATTAAATTTTGGTGTAAATATGTGAGTGTCGTTTGATTAGCGTATGTTAGCTTACTAGACTATTTTTAAACAAAACAAAATGAGTGGAAATAAATAGTAGGGAAGTGTGTAGTACTTGTGGGTGCCACAAAATATATGGAATTTTTTTTTTTTTTTGACTAGTTCATGGTTTCAAATTGTTCACCCATGTTAGTTTCCTATTTCTATTTTTCACACAAAAATAATTGAGTAGAGTAGAAAAGTGTGTAGTACTACAGTGAGTCCTGTGAAATGTGTGGATAAGAATGATTTGATTAATTTCTATTTTGAAACAGAAATAAGATAATAACACAGGCTGACAATCAAATGACTTTAGACTATGTCCTGGTTCCCTCAATTCACAATCGTCAGTTGTTTATGCGAGAGTTATGAGATGCATATATTGAACTACTTGATTTTCTTGGATGGACTTGTACATCTCCTGATTCATCATCTGACAACTTTATTGCATGCAGATTTCAGAACTTCACTTGACAGGTTTTGTTGTTGGCTACCCTTTCGATAGACAAAAAAACACCCCATGTGTGCGTTTTCCTAATTTTTTCTATTATTCTATTCTACTTTTTTGCATATTCTAGACTCTCATTTATCCTGAGGAGCCAATTTTGTTTCATTTCTTTGTCAGGCTGTGCAAGTGAAGCTTCTTATTGATGATCTTTGTAAAACAGGAAAATTTGAAGAGTTAAAGTATACCTTTTGGGATGAATGCTTCACATCAAAGGTGCATACTGAATTTTCCAGTGGTTACATTTTTCCCCTCTCTCTCTTTTCTTATTTCCTTGTGATGTGTATATTGTATTGTGCTCAATGAATTACTGCTGTGCATATTTCACCTTTTAATGATGATCGGAAGAGCGTCGAAACTTTGAAGATGAGCAACTGTATAATTTTCACTAGGTGGAGTAGACCATGTTGACTGTACTTAGAGAAGTTATTTTCTGTCTAATAGTATGTAGTGCTGGATACCTCATATGCATGGAAATTGTAATTCAGTGTGAATCCATTTTTCTTTCGGCATCTATCGTTGTGATTCCATTTTAGGAGGCTCATTAACGAACATATTTAACCTTGTTTCTCAGAATGTCGATTTCCTTCTGAAGCCTTTGAATTTACATCCAGTCCATGCAAAGACGATAAGGGACAAGTTTGCTGCTGTTGGAATACTTCAGGTATGAAGCACTCTACTTAAGTTTCCTTCCAAGCTATTTCTTGTCTAGTGAGGCATTTCAAATTGATCTTATTGTACTGGGGGTCCGTGGATTGTAATACACAATCTTTAAGTTCCAATGAGAATTTGAAGTTCAGGTTTAATCTTCCAATTTTATTTGGTTCTAGAGAATTTATTTACTTTTTTCTCGGAGACCTGAGCTACCATTCTTAGCAAGTCGTCTGTTGATCATTGGCAGGGGTACCTGGACTATGCTAACCAGAATCTGAGTTTAAATTCAACAGACTAAAGTCTCCTACTCTCCCATGGCCTTAATCTGTAGAATTCATGACAATTTCTTTCCTTTTGTCTTTCTTGCTGTGGAATGAATGTGCTAGTATGATTGCAGCCTTTCCTACCAGCCCGGCTAGGCTTCTGTTTCTATGAAATATATGTGAACATGATTTGTTTGAGACTAAATTCTTTTTAAAAATAAAATTAGATGACTAACAGGGGCTAATGCTTAGAAAAAAATAAAAATAAAACATAATAATGGAGAATTAAACGGCTTCTGCCTTCTGCATTCGGTGCTTGCTTTGCTATTATATGGTTGGGATTAACTCGCTTCATTTTGTAGATTAGACGTCAACTTACTATCGAGAAAATAGGTTAAGGACTCGTAAAATATTTTGTAATGATAATTTGATCGGATTTTAAATATTTATTCAATTCATTTGAATATGTATGTTGTTCCCATTTCCCAAAGAACTTTTTGACGCTTTTTTCTCGTCCTTGCATGCGCTCTTTAATTAATACGCTAAAGACAAGCCACTAAAAGCAAAAAGTCTCAAAGGTCACATTCGATTCACATTCAAATGTGAGAGTACAAATGATGTGTGGGTATGCAATATTACTAGAGTTTTTGGACTCGATTGAAAAATGTTATTTTGTAGATACAAAGTATATAAAATTTGTATATACCTTTCTCCTATGTATTTAAATGTCTCTAGTTTCATCTTACTTGAAGTGGCAATTTTAAGGTGTGTGCAAATTTTGTACACTTTGTATAAACAAATACCACTTCTTAATTCGATAGTACGTAACAGCACTCTCTTATTGGTACAAACAGTTTTATTCGTGACATCATTTGAGTAAATGAGACAAATCGATTGGGACTCACATGAATAAAATCTTTCCAAATGAAAGTGACTAGTGAATTGTTCCATAAAATGGGAACTGTCAAAGACATCGATAGACGATGATTTGATTTTATTCGATTACTGATCTTATTATTTATGTTTTTAATTTTTGTTTATGAGATATTAGCAATGAATATAGAAAGCATAGAAAGAATATATCCCGGAGAGTTTATAGGATGTCAGGATGATAATGAAAAATAGTTCAGAGCGGTAGAACCGAATCGACTTAAGTTAGGTCTGGACTCTAGTTGGATATTTTTTACTCTATGGAAACTCTGTTTGGATGCATTTCATTTGCTAATAATATTATTCTAAAAAACGTAATATATGGAAAAGCGTTGAAGTTAAACTTTCAGATTATGAGTGTTTAAGGGCACTAATACGTGAAAAAACTGCGATGAACGTGTGATAAAACGTAAAGCAAGCTCTAAACTTTAAGTATAACCATTGTTTAAGCGAAGCTTATATAAGCTTTTTAGAATACATGCTAACAAACAAAAGAAATTTCCTATAAGATGGGCTTCAAGCTTTTAACTAGTTTGTGAATTGCATGACACATGAATGGAACGAATCCTGCCCTGCATGGTACACGCTTTATTGGTTTTGCAAGTTGTTCTATCTTTAATTTTCAAAATATTTCTTTCATATTTTATAGATTGACAAATTATAATGAGTTGACAAACGTAGTTGGTTATCGATCCACAAAATAATCAATGAAACACAGGACAAGGTACTAGGATGAATCCACTTTCATTTTTTTGGTTGATATTTCATATGTTGAAATTGATTATAATTGGTTATCAAACCGAACATGTAATTGAAAATGAAATTAGAAATATATATATATATATATATTTGAGAAGCAAATATTACAGTCTCTAAATAGATAAAAGGGTAATTATATTACCACTACAATTATTTTTTGCGCTACCACATTTATCTTATTTACTTAAATAACCTTTAATGAAAAAACACAAATAACCCCCCTCTCCCTCCCCTATCATTTAATTTGACCCCATCACATTTTTCAAACATTCAAAAATGAAAATCACACCGAGAAATTTACAATGAATCGAGTAATTTATCTTGAAGCACATTCTTGTTTTGAATTGCACTTCGTAAGCAATCATCTTTTGTAATTCACGAATAACAAAGTTCATCGAAAGTTGTCGAAATTAAAATACAACGAATTTCTACATCTTATTTTGTAAGATAAATATTTTTCTTTGTAAAAAAACCTTTGAAAATTACTTGAAACGTGATTTTTGTCACTTGAATCCAATAAAATTAAATTTATTTTGAAAACATTATCCTTTTGTGGTTGCTTAGAATCTCATCAAATTGATTGTACAGCGATGAGTTATTTGGTGATGAAATACGATTCCTTTTCATATATCATTCATTGCAAATTTTACCATGTGGCTTGCTGCTATTATTTCATTCGCAATTTTATGTGACGCGGGTATTCTGTTTTCTGAAATTGATTCATCCAGAATTTTGTTGAAGAAGACAAATATATATTAGGCAAAAAGGAAGAGAAGGGCTAATTTCGTGGCGCGATGAGTTGTTTGTTTCAATTGGTTTTCTATCTTCTTTTATATTTTATGTTTTCATTAGGGCATGAATATACTTGTAAACTATTTGTGATGTGATTATAAAGACTGTATTTGAACTAGTGGTGTATGTAAAATGTGGTGCAATAAAAAAAAAATTTATAGCGACAATATAATTACCTATAGATAAACGGTTAAAGAAAGCAAAAAGAAAAAGAACAAACTTCCCTTCACTCTACTGTTGCCGTCAAGAGTGGAGTCCAATAAAATAAAAGCCCAAAAAAAAAAACTATTATCTTTTTCTCTATTTATAAATTATGATTATGAAAACGAATGTCAAATAAATTGACTAACAAAGAAAATGGATTGAAGCCATCCTTTTAAATAAGCGCCAGTCACATCTGTAGTAGTTTTGGTGTAAAGTGTTTTTTCAAATTTTGTGTAATTCTAAAAAATAGTAGTATGAAAAAGAATGAGAACAGATAAACTTGAAAAGTTTGATTTGTTGATACAAGGGCTAACGGTTAAATACATCAATTTTCAATGAAGTAAATCACCCGAAAAATTAAAAGAAAAAAAAATAATAATAGTAAGTATTTATTTCCTTCAACTGTACTATGGTTTTGTGATAAGGACATGTTTTGGTACTTAGGTGCGCAAACCAACTGTCTACCAATAGTTTCAAACTCGGTCAACATCCTCACAACTCACAACATCCCCTGACTAAACCCCTCTTCAAACCCTAATTTATTCAACAATCCTCTTACTTTAATTCAAAAGCTTTTTTTTATTTTTTTTTATTTTGTCTATTTCATTTCCGCTTTTGTCTTTACCGTCTCCCTCCCTCTTTCCTAAAACTTCCCTTCATTTTCTCTTTCTTTTCACTCTCCTGCATTTTGAATCTAGGGTTTTGCTCCCTATTTTCTTGATGCGTTTTCGTGGAGTTCAGCAACTGTTGGTTTTTGTAGTTCAGTTGAGTTGAAGATTTTCTGCATTTTGAGATTATGTTTTGATGTGAGTTCTTGGCGTTTAATTTGTTTCAAGATTCAAACTTTTTTAGCTCCGTGCTTTCTTTTCGGCTTCTTTGTTAGGTTGAAGATCTAAATATTCACTCCTTCTTGAATTTGCAGATTTCTTTCTGTAATTTATGAAAAACCAGTGTTAAACCCCTGTTTGAATGATATTCAGTCCGATGTTTCTGTGTTGTAAGTCTTAAGAGTGTTTTTGTTCTCCGTCTCCGTCCCTTTTCCGTCTGATTCTTGGGGATTCTATTTTGATTTTTTCAGTGGTTCAGTCTCAAATTTGCAGATTTAGGCTTGAAAAGTGCTAAAGGCCGTACCTTTGCAGTGAGGGGAGGGGAAAAAAAGAAGAAAATTTATAAGATTGATCTTTTTAGATTCTAATTTTACAAAGTAAATGCATGGATGGAAGAGAAGGAATGGCATTACCCGGGTCAGCTTCTTACTACCTCAATAGAGGACTTGGAGGGTCTGTTGGTTCATCATCTGGTTCTAATGCACCGGCTGCCGGTGGAGGGGCCGGAACTTTACCAACCGGTGGTGGGATGCATACAACACAGGGGAGAATCCTGTTTCGAATTCCAGCATTCCTCTGCAACCAAATGTAGGTGCCACTGGTGGTGCTATGAGTGGTTCAACCTTCAATTTTGAAAACCCGTCTCCCAATTTCCCCCGAAGCATTACCAAGGGCGACTTCTCGAACACGTCTACTGGTGGTGATCCCGTAAAGAAGAAGAGGGGAAGACCTAGGAAATATGTTCCTGAGGGTTCTAACATGACTTTAGCATTATCCCCCATGTCCACCTCCACTCCTGCCTCCGGAGGGAATACCCCGAGTGAAAAGAAGAGAGGTCGGCCCCCTGGGACTGGATGGAAGCAGAAGCTTGCGCCTCTTGGTAAAATTTATAATTTCTTTTGCCTAATTGGAGTTTATTACAATGTTTTGCACATGTATCAATGTGTTTCAGTTTAAGATTGTAAACTGTCTTCCTCATTCACTCCTAACATAGTCTTTTGTTTGTCATAGTCTGGAAGGCATGACATATCCTCAAGAGTAAAAGATAAAGCTAAAAAAAAATAATAATAATAATAATAATAAATAAATAAATAAATAAATAAGATGAGCTGCAGATAAGCTCAATTTTGACAAACGTTACATGCTGTCTTGTAAAATGCAGAATCTTTCTTAGCTGGATTTGTATTTTCAGTATTTATCAATCTTTCATTTCTTTTGGTTCATATTCTTTTTCTTCATTAAGATGTCAAAAAATGAACAATTTCTGGAGACGTTACAAGCGTAAACCATGGAAGTCTATTGTTTTTATTCTTTCACAAACCTGCATCTTTGGATAACGAAAATAAGGATATGACGCCTAATCCAGAGTTAAACCGCATAACCCCATGTGGGAAGAGTTCTAAAAGACAACAGAGGGAAAATGTAGCTGGAAAGTTCTTGTTGCGGCCTATAATTTAAAATCCAGTCTCTCCTTCAGCATGTTATTTATCTAAAAAGATAAATCTAATTTAAGTATCTCTAGGTCCCTAAAACCAATTGGATTTCTTTGATTAGGTGAATGGATGAACAGCTCAGCTGGACTAGCTTTTACACCGCATGTCTTACACATGGGAATTGGAGAGGTATGTTACAACTTACAACTCACAACTCACAACTCACAACTCAGCACCCTTTTTTTTTTTTGCATCTCTAGTGCTGCGGATCCCTCTTGTGAAATCTATTCACAATTTGCATGCTTTTCGTTCATGATGGGAAAATGATTGTTAAGACTGCTGTCCGCCTCCACTTAGATCTATTACTCAAGCAATATTCTTACAATAGTGAAAATATTTTTACACTTACATTTATACAACTAATTTCACTTGCTTTCTGCACTTTTATATCCTCACCATGTCCTAGTCTGATTTTTTTTCTTAAGAGTACATAATTAATAAAGCTAGATGTTGCTTCTTAATTAAATATCATTATTATGAGAGCACTACTAACCTATTTCTCTTGCTTACTAAATTTTATTGCAATAGCAGTGATTGTAACTTTTCCTTGTAGGATGTTGCTGCTAAAATCTTGGCTTTTGCTCAACAAAGGCCAAGAGCTTTATGCATTCTGTCAGCTAATGGATCTGTCTCTACTGTAACATTGCGCCAACCCACCACTTCTGGTGATACTGTGACATATGAGGTTAAGATCCACTCCAGTGTCCTACTGTTGTTAAATTTAGAAACGTTGGATTTCTTCTACTTTTCAGCTTAACAATTATCTTACATTGACATTTTTACTCTTAAGTTGTATGGTTATCCCAAGTGATAATTGTTACTTTGTTTCACCAAATTCTTTGATCTGATATTTCTAACTCATTCCCTACATAATATGCTTTGCATTTTCCATGAGCTTCACCTCATATAGAATAAAAAATGATTTACGTGGAAGCTTGACTCGTATGCTATCATTTACATCAGGTTGTTAAAGAACTTGCAGATCAATGAATCCATTGCGTGTGGATTTTGGGGGGGAAAATAGTGTGTTAATTTCTCTCTGTTTGTCTTGTTGCTGCTTTACTAGCAGAAACTCGAAGTCTATCATTATCCATCGTCATCTTTGAAAATGGAGATCATAAGCTTAGGTCTAATGGCATAAGACTTCTTTAGAGGGCTGTTTATAATCAATTAATTAATACTTTTTGATAGTTTCCTTGTAAGTAGCCTTTTCAAAATTTGCTTTGTGTTTACTCCTTGGGACCTAGATATCTTTTTTATGGACAATGGTCTTGAACCTTTATTTCTCTTTCAATCAATATCACTCTTTGAATCCAAGATTTTCAAAGTCTGGGACACCCCTTGTTTATTATACTTCATAATGGCGTTATTATTGTAAATTGAATGTAACCACATTTCTGTCTGAACTTTTTTGGATACGCTACGATGAACGTGACCCCACATGTGGATCCATGAGCCCACATGGTGGGGAAGGCGCCACATAGACCAGGTGTCTCCGAATCAAAATTGATGCTACGATGATGTCATTTTCTATTCAATAATATTTTTCACCTCTAGCAAAGAGGAACTTATCTTGCTTTGCTATCTTGCAGGGCCGTTTCGAGATATTATGCTTGTCAGGTTCTTATTTGCTTGCTGAAAGTGGTGGTCCTCGCAATCGGACTGGTGGCATAAGCATTTCGGTTTGTAGCCCTGACGGACACATCTTTGGTGGTGCAATTGGCGGTAACCTAATTGCTGCAAGTCCGGTGCAGGTATGCATTTGATTGCTTGTCACATCGTGTTTGGCTTAAAATTCTTTCAGTCAAAGTTGGAATTAGATACATTGATTGTTGATTGTAATGTAAGAGCTGCCATAAAATAAGAAACTTTTATGGAACCTTTTAGGCTTAGCCAAACATGCTTTTAATTTGTTTTCTATGCTACGTCTACTTCTACTTAAATGTTATGTTAATGGAATTAGTTTGCCATGGTCCATAATCAATGTTTGTGCAGGTGGTTGCATGTAGCTTTGTATATGGTGGTTCAAAGCCGAAGAAAACAGAATCTGAACCAAAAGAGGAAATGAATCCCATAAACGAGTCTGCTGAGAAGTCGTATACCCCAGTTACTGCTGCTTCGAGTCAAAATCTCACTCCCAATTCTGCTACTGCCATTTGGCCATCAGATTCACGCCTTGATTTAAAAAACGACCAGACGCAGATTGACCTAATGCTCGGGTGATACAAGGTACAACATAGACATGGTAGTTTCTGTATATTGTTGTAAATTAAATTCACCTGGGAAATTAGCCAATGCCGTAAAGTCAGTCTTCCCTCAGGTAGATTGTGGGTCGTGCTAACATATCTTGTAACGGAGTTTGTTTACTAGGTTCTTAGGTTGCAATGGTAGAAGACCAGGTTTGTTGGAAGTCATAGGAACTATTAATATTTGTTAGCAGGTTTAGTGTGTTTTCTTGAAATTTAACCGGAGTCTCTTGATTAATTGGCCGGATTTCTATTCCTGTTGAGAGTTGGATGCTGTAAACTTTAATTTGCAGTACTGTGTGAAAATGAATTTATTATAATTTTACGCCCCGTGTGTGTATGAAAGTTATAAGTACATATGTGCTCTGGAATTGCTCATTTTTTTATGTATTAAAAATAAAAAAGAATTAAAGATATATCAATTTTCATTCAATTCTATTTTCTTCGGGGAAATACTCGGCAGAATGGGTACGTACAGTGTACCGGGTGGTGCCAGCCAGTAAAGTCGTTATTCCTATTCAGCTCCATGGAGGCAAAATCTACTATTGACGGGCTTAAAGAAAATACTCCCTCGATCCTAATTATTTGGTCATATTTACCTTTTCATAGGGATTAAGAAATGTATTAAAAATGCATATTTTATGATATGTGTTTCTAATTTGTTCCTATTTAATATAAGTAAAATTTGAAATTGATAGTTATAATTAAAGTATTAAACATGGATAGATTTTTAAAGCGATGCAAATTAGATCTTTTAATATAGAAAGGAGACAATATATTTGGGACATTTTGAAAAGGAAAATGAGACGAAATAATCAGGAAGGAGGGATTAAATGAATATTATACTTCTAAATAATAAATACAGATAGAACAACACAATATACAAAAACCCCAATTTTTATAAGGATTGGAAGATTTAACTGTAATTCAGAGAACATGAAAATCTATAGGGTTTATTGGCAGAGAAATCCCCATTGAGATTTTTATCACTGGTAACTGAAAGGCATACAATACAACATATCCACTGCAATGCTCAAAGCCTTTTCAAGCAGCTTCTTTATATCCTTGTGCAAAGAAATGCAAAGGGAAAATTTTAAGTACAATCATGGCCTCAATCATTAGTTACACATGACTTAATTAAGTGATCACACATATATAAAATTTGAATTTTAAACCGATTTATAAACCAACTACATTTATATTGTTGCCAATAATTTGTTATTGCTTTTCAAATTCCCATGACTTTGCTACTCAAACCAACAGGCAATTTGGTCGATTCCTACCAAGCCTCCGAAAGAGCCGCCAAGTTGATTGATTGAGGCCGGACAATCATGATGAAGGATTTTTTAGTAGTTATTGGAATAATTTTTTGAACTGTGATCGACAATAATTCCATAAAATTTTCAATGAAGTCGTCTTCAGTAGAGAAATTGTTCATTCCTCAATTGTGTCATCACGTGCAAGAATTATACTTTCTGGAAGTTTTTACAATCCTTGACACATGCATGGTTTTTACATACTAATCTTTTAAGTGTGTAACTGGATGCGTCCTGTAGAACATCATTCAGATTTCTAATTTCTTTTATTTACATTGCATTTTCACATGCAATAACATGTGACTTAATATTTGTGCACATAAACAATGTGATTAAGCTGAGTTCCTTTCGTAGAAGTTTGTCCCATTGTAAAGTTTGGTGATATTTTATTATTCTTCTGTCAGAGATTTATGTCCGTGCATCACACACTTGTGCAACTAGTTCCTACAGAAAATGAACTGAAGATACAACTTATCATCCTCATCCATACATCAGAGATAAGTTGGAGAAAACACGAATAACATTAAGCACCGAAAGATCGGAATATTCATTTGTACTTACAAGCTGGGGTGCACCACATTTAGACTGTAACTTCTCAGAAACTGGTATGATTCATCAACTTTACAGATATGCAGCCGGAGATAATGACCTACTTACCATATTGAACTTGAGGCTTGCTTAATTTGCCCAGTAGCTGTCCAGTATTAGATAACAGAAATCTTAGTAGGGGTTAATTTCAAAATATATCTATCACACACTCTGAAAATAAAGTCATAAACTTTGGAAATAAATTGACAGGGCGTTCCAGGAATCATACCAGGATGTTACCAAACCGATGGTTGTCCTTTTCTGCAACGTCCGAACCACCGCTAGAATAATCAAAATCATAGTCATCTTCTTCTTCATTCCCCGTTGGAGGTCCTAACACACTCAAAGTATTGTGTTGGAGCTTGACCTCAATGCCCATTTTTCAAAACCAGTTTAAATAAACCATTTGAGAAATTAAATCAGACAGTGTTCGAGAAAAATACATAGCCATCTCAGAGTAAGCTCAATGGAAGTCAACCAAATTTCTTCCAGCATTTCTTCTCAGAACACACCTGATAAATGGAAACACCCTTAACCTTGAGAAGAAAAGACACTACAGGAAACCTCAAGATTTTTTAGCCATTTGGAATCAGTAGCATTCTGAAGTGACTAATTCCAGGTTCAATGAGATTATGAGAGCAAGCACGAAAATTAAAAACTCCCAGTCAGAATGATGAGTGATCACATACATACGAAGCCCCCATAAGACATTGAAATTATTTTCTTTGCTGTTTTCAAACCAAATATCTATGATTTTTCATCTCAAGGAGAAATACTTTGAATATAAGAAATCATTTGACTGAGTAAAAGGACTTATGCTAAATCCTACATGGAAATCACTTTATCATACAATGTGGCCGTCAATTTCCTTATTAATAACTAAGCAATAGAGTCACTTATCATCAAAGAAGCATGTCTTAACAAACAACCGAAACAAGGAAACACAAGCGAGATGAGCATGATTGATGGTGCCTAAAATGGTAAAAGATATGTTCAAACATGATGGAACTTGTCACTTTGTCATTACTTTCAAGTAAAAAAGGTTATTTACGATGAAAAAAGAACTCTTCCTTTGTTGTCAAACTTGTTCCCAACTATAAAAAAGAATAAAATAAAATAAAGAATTAAGTTATTACCAGCCACTGCCAACGACCAAGCCCAGTTACTTTCTTGACGACTCCTTGCAGACCAACCAAAACACTCTTTGTTCTGTTATTCCCGGTTGCAACTGCCTTTGTGTCCCTCGGAAGAACAGAAAGCTCCTCATCATCAATTTCCTCACAGCAAGGTGAAAAACTTGAGAAGAACACAATTAAATATCTATCATCATTTTCTAATCCTTTACCAGTATTCGTTTAAACAAAAGATCAACTACAATACCATTTCTTTCTACAATTAGTGGACAAGGAACTAAATCTACAAATCCTTCAATCATTCTCTTTTCCAGCCAAATATCAAGACAGTGGTTGACAGAAACTGGAATCTTGTTTCAGCTCCAGTTAAGCCCAAATTCTTGCTAAACTAACAATTGATTCTGCTCATGGAATATCAACACCTATCTTCGTCTATCTTACTACATGCGGAAAGTCCTAACTCCAGATGAAATCCCTGAAAGGGAAAATGTTGAGAGAAGAGTCATAAAGACACAAATTAAGCCTTCAAAGGAGAATTAATATACAGGCTCAGAAGACTGAAGAGTAAATTTTCACAAGAGTGCAGGATTAGGAAAAAAAGGGGAAACTTTAAATCTGACAAAAAAATTTTTTAGGGAATTTCAAATAAATGAAACATACTTGTTTAATCCATTATTCTTCAAACTAGCTTATTTATAATATTTCATATGGAAATCATTTCTGAATAGATATCTCCATTTTCCAATTTTTCAAATTTTCAGAAAAATATGGAATTATAATTCCAATTAAACTGTTATTCAGAATCACACAAAAACACATTCAGAGGCATGAAGAATCAAACCGAAAATGACTGAAATCCCAATCTCTAAGAGCACTCCAATCAGTAAAAATGAACAATTTTAAGATCTATTTGGTTGCTGATTTTGTTGGTTGCCTGGATTTTTCTATGAGAAATCATTGTATATATGTGACGAATGGAAGCGCGTGGGAAATTATCAGAATTCTAGTGCAATAACAGTTGATTTTGATGCTTGCTTGTAGGAAATTATCAGAGTTCTAATGCAATATAGGTTGATTTTGTTGGTTGCCTGCATTTTGCCATGGGAAGCATTGAATGTATGTGATGAATGGAAACGTGTGACAGATTATTGCCAAAGCGTTTGTTAGCATGTGATTATAATCTAAGGGATTATAATCTACACGTGTCGGGCAATTGGGCAGCAACAAATGCCTCAGCTACCTTAGTTACCCAATTTTCCAAAATACCCCATCTTTCCTCCACTGTAATTACCAACACGCCCCTACCCCTCAACCAAAAAGGAAGATGCCCAGACTCATCTCTGCAGATCGACGAATGGTAGGTAGACGACAAGGGCTCCCATCGCGGCCACGGATGGAGTTGCACCTAGTGAGCGGCGTCTTCTTTACCTGCTTATGGTTTCGATCTGGCGTCTTCCTCTAGCAGCTAATTTGCTTGTGTTTGTTGTAGGGTGTTCAGACCCGCTCCTCACTGAAGCGGAAGAAGGCAGTACCGGTGGAGCTGCCTCCTAGGAGAAGGAAAAGGACAAGCGGCGCGTGGGGTGAGCGGGAAATTGCTGCCTTTATTACAGCCGCGCTTGAAGCACATGAAGCCGGCTATGTCGATGCTGGATCGCTCAAGCCAGGTGGCCGTGATTTTATCTCTGCCAAACTGATTCCCCAGTTCGGCATGCTTTACGACGCACAAAGAGTTTTAACTTCTGGGATAGGCTAAGGAAAGACTACCAGAACACTAGGAAACTCCTCCTGTCGGCCACCGGCTTGGGGTACAAAGGAGGGGGGAAGATCGACGCCTCCAAGGAAAGGTGGGAATCGGCGAAAGAGGTAAGGACTACACTCTCTCATACCTTTTCTTGTCAGATATGGCCAAGGTGCATTGCTAGTGTCGATACCAACCCCCCCCCCCCCACCAAAATTCTGTGTCACCTGAGTACGGAAAATTTATAGACAATAATTTGTACTTAATCGTATTTTGTTTCTTCTTTAGAAACATTTACTCTCTGTTATAAGGACCGTTAGATGCATATAAATGATCAGAAGAGGATTTGTCTCAGTTTTGGAGATCGGAAGATGACTTATAGGGGATACATGCTTTCTGCAGGTACCTTATGATTAGATTGAGAAAGCCATTGTTTGCGAAATGTGTTTTAGTTGCTTGCTTTCGTCTGCTGCCTGCTGGTCTGATTTTGACCACAGGGTAATGGTATCTGAATTGATATCCTGCTGGGCTATTAGTTGACTGTATTTGCACTGGGATATATATTACTCGCAATACATCACACAATTCATCAGATTTCAGATCATGTTATATGTTACGGTGGAGCCTCATTCTACAAAAACTTGAACCGTTTTAGTCAAACAGTTAGGCAAGAAACATGCATAGTTTGAGTAGCTGAAGCTGTCATTACTGTCTACGAATCTGGTAAGTTTTAAATTGTAAAGATTTTTTCCCCCTTTTCCTTTACTTATTTTTTTTTCTTTTTGTTTTTGTGGTTGACCGACATAATTGCTTGTCTTGGATTGAATAGATCAACTTATTTAGAGAATGAAACGATTCCTACCATGGATACAATTCACTGTTTTCATTTAGCGTGGTTTGGTATTTTTCTTGAGAAAGATATTTATCACAGTTTAATAACTTATTGAGATGTGCAATTCAAATTCTGATTCTAATTGGTTACCCAAGTAGTCGGTTTCCCCAAGTTATCTAATGTTAATTCATTCATAATTCTGTGTCAACTGTTTTCATATATTTTTTTCAAATGTTATATTGCTCAATTGTTTATTTGGTTGTTTCCTGAGAAATATATAGATTCCAGTTGTTGTTTCATTGTTTATTTGGTTGCTTTTCATTATATTGTTTCAAAATTTTAATAGAGTTGGTTCCGCTTTGTTGTGTAATTGGAAAATTAATTTCAGAGTATTATTTCGTTTGTTCCATTGCTTAGGTTGTTGTATTAGTTTGTTTCAGATCATTGTTTCTATTGTTCCATTTTTAGGTTGTTCTACTGCTCTCCAATTAAGTGGCATTTCCATTGTTACCATAACTTTAGGTTATACACAACCTTTTGGATGTGGATCAGAATTTCTTATATGTGATGTAACCCGTAAATCAATGGCCAGAATCTGTGAATTTCCCCAGAAAGTGATGAATAAGTGAACAGTAAAGGAAAATAAAAATAAGCTCAATAAGTGTTGTAGTTAGCAGATCAACGAACTTAGAAGGAAAAAAAATAGTCCAATGATCGCCACTAACAATTTCATTTACTTGTTAGTATCTAATATTACTCGCCTGAAGAGTGTGTTTGCTATAATTACAGTGACCTATCTAGTTATGGTTCAGGGATTTTATTGTTCATGCTTCTTGGATTTATTGTCATTTGTTCTGTTTGTCTTTGTCATATTAGTACTCGTGGTCACCTATATGCCTGGTTTTTACTGTTCCTAAGTAGTTGTTGCAATGCTCATCGACAATTGTTGTGCCATTTGTTGAAAACTGGATATGTTACTCATAGGCATATTATGGAGACCTATTTGCTTGTTAGATTTACTGATTATGGAATGCCTTCTTTTATGAAAATACACGGCCAACGGCAGAGGCTGTGCTTCATTGGTAGAAAACTCTCTATTTGGGAATTTCCAATTATTGTGAGACATTGTAAAACAACTTCAATTTGACATACAGATGAAAACCTTTCATTTTCACCTATTATTTACAAGTTTCAAGAAAATATTAACATAAAAAAGCAATATTAGCAAGTGGTCCATCAAACAGGAGTTTAAACATCAGTGAATCCCCAGTGTTAATGACAATCTTCAGGAAGTGTTTAAAAAAAGTGGAGAACTTTTTTGAAGTAGGTAATATGTAATTTTGGGAGTTCTGTTGAGTCCTATAGATCTGATTCAAAAAGTATATTTTGCTGGTTCTTTCAACTTTGTGTTCCGCGATGCAGTTGTTGAATCAATTAATAGAACACACTTGAAGTTTTTAGGCTATTTGTGTTTGCAACTTATGTTTCGTGGTTGTGTTGCAGAAGAACAAGGACAAACCTGGCTACAAGAAGTACAATCTAAATCGACTCATGGAAGCCTTGGACATATTCTTCAGGGCAAAAATAGCGACAGGTGCTTATGTTAGTTATGGGGCATCGTCAAAGGAACGTGGCCCAGTTGTCGATCTCACTTTAGGTAGACCGGCTGAGAGTAGCGGCTCCTCCAACAGCCAGGGGAAGCCTGGAATAAAGTTTGATAACCTTCTTGCTGGAGCTTCTTCAAGATCGGAAGAGCGTCGCAGGATACGGTCTGCCACCACGGGTTCTGTTGGTGGTGGTAAGAAGCCGACTGGCACTCAACTCCGCCCTCGAGCGTGACCTGAACAAGCTACGCTTTAGTGCCTCCCAAAAATATGGTGCATTCTCCTCCACCCCCGGGGCTAATACAGTTCCGACTATCCCTATCTCGGAATGCATGCCCGCACTTGCCGAGATTGGTGCAGAGGATCCAGAGGCTGCCTTTTTGGGAGTCGGATTACTTCAGGCAGATCCCGAGCGGTTCACGTGTTCGTAGGGTGGGGTTGTGCGAAACTGCGGGGAGCTTGGCTTCGGTCATTAATGCCGAAGCAGGAGCCTTCTAACAGTGTATCTTATGTGACCGCGTAGCTCTTGTATCGAGCTTTTATACTTCATTTCACGGCATCTTCCCCTACTAACTTTACTTCGTTACATTTCCATACTGTTTTCCTGTACTGTAGATGGACACGGTATTCCGGTGTAATCTTATTGATGTAGTTGAGAAGTTAGCATTGTCGGATTCATTATACCGTGGTGATTCTTGTTTGCTTTATTTTGTTATTGTCGTTCAAATTTGCAAACTGATTCGTATGAGAAGAAGAGAAACAATAGGTTGAACATATTAAACAATGTTTGAGCTGGAGATAAAACAAGGTCTCAGATATGATGGTTTGTATGAAACAGCCTCTGGGAGAACGGCATGTTCAATCTTGCATTCATTGTTCCCATGTGCGCCAATGCATCTAGGTCTATACACACACAGAGTTCTATATATTATATAACTAGTTATGGCACGTGCAAGTTCACATGAAATATATTTGTAAACAAAAAATTAAATATTGTTTCAAGCAACTAACAAGAATAACAAAAAAGAAAAGTAGACATTCCATTTGATTTTTAATCAACTTAAATACTAACAAGAGACCCGCTGAAGACATTTTATTGACATTTCAATTTATTTAGACAACTACAAAACATTCACCTAATGATATAAAAGGCCCATTGAATGGCCAAATGAAGGAACTTACTTAGATTGTTTTCCTGAAATTCTTTGGATCATCTTGGTCTTCAAATGGATAGGCTCCAACTAACATGACATAAAGTGTCACTCCGCATGACCAGACGTCAGCCAACTGAAACAAAATGCAAATAAAAGATAATAAAAGTTTTGCAAAGCAAACATCAAGATATACTTGCCTTATTTTCAGGATACACTTTCTCCTTATACCATGTGGGTTTATTTTCGAGATCAACGGGAACCAATTTGATATTGTCATGTAAACCCCTTTGCATTAGAGTATATTATAAAGAAACATCTTAATCCAAATTCAGCATCGTCTAAAGCAGGGTAGAAAATTATTTTAATTATAAGATTGGGCAAACACGAAGACGAAATCAACAATCATATTGATCCTGCCTCTCTTTTTTCCCCCTTTCATTTCATAAGTTTAAACTTTAATCCATAATGCGTTCTAAAAATCAAGCAGATCCCAAGCACATCATAAGTTCTAACTCTTCAAATAGTTAACAACTTTCACAATGATAGTATGTACTTTAACAAATAGAGGTCAATTTTATACTACCAAAATGATTAATGAAGTAAACATATTGCTTAAAAATACTACCAGTTTGAAGTAAACAAGAATTACCTTGATTTCGGATATGTAAATGTAGCAGTAATATTCACGGCATGAAACATGTGTTTTTCCCCTTTGTTTGAAGCTCCTCCCGTAATTTGAATTAGTAAACATAATCTTGTATGTAAGTGCATAAAATAGGACAAAATAATTACTTACCTGTTTTTTACCTAGAAGTAAAACTTCTGGTGCAATTATGTCCCAAGTATCTAACAAATCATCTGGATCAAAAAAGGAGATAGTCATTACTTCTCTTTTTTTTTTTTTTTTTTTTTTACAACTTTCTCAATAGTCAATACCCTCGTGCCATCCAGGTTCACCACATGGAAAAAGCGAAGGGTATTGAATCACATGTAGAAGGAAGAATTCAAATAACTCAATTTAGTTTCTCTAATAGTCTAAGCTTTTTATATAAGATGGTCAAACAATATAGACGTACACTTTACCCAGGAATAGATACATGCATATGTTAATCAACATTAAACTTAGAACTTCACTGGAAGTGACCTTTCTCTTAGAAGTTTAGAAGAGTTAATATTGTTCTACATAAAAATCTAGAAAACTAAACAACTTAACAATATTTGAGCGAAAATATTTCAATAAAAATTCTCATCTAACCTGTTCATCCTCTATAATTTGTTTGGAAACATGTTTCATGGACACTCACCTCAATGGTTATCCTAAAACTTTAACACCGTACAACCCATCAAAACAAATTCTAATTATTATTGGAATTTGGAAACAATTTAAAGTTAAATCTATTAGCTATTTAAACATATCGGAGGAATATAGAACTGAAATATGCGCAACTCGTCGTTGTCACTCTTAGAATTTAAACTGTAAGTGCATGTATGGAATTTACCTATTTATACACCACTACATTTATACACCGCTACACATAACAGATCCAATATTCAATAGAAATGGGACTCCTACTATTTCTTTTCTAAATTTCAAACATGTTTAATGATAAAAATTCTTATGGAGGTTATGAATTAAATAGCTGTATATATATTCCCCAAGAAAACTAATTCTTTTAACAATAATTCTTCTAATGATCATCTACTAAGAATGAATTATCTTTTATCACCAATTGACTGGGAATTTTCTTGGTAATAATGGTTTTCAGTTTCATTTTAAATTGTTTAGATGATAATAGTTCAGATTTTTCTCTTTGAGTTTGAATTATGGGTTAGGAAGCTAAAGACAAGAGCCCTCAGTTGGGTAATTCCTAGCCTTGATCTTGATAATTAAGCATGCGCACCAAATTCACTTTGGCTGGACATACGTTCTTGATTGCCAGTAAGAAAAGAAATAAAAACAACTAAGGAAAGAAACAATAAGCTGAAGTTTT
>CAVNYN010269632.1:0-30059 GCA_963692815.1 Nyctanthes arbor-tristis
AATGATAAAAATTCTTATGGAGGTTATGAATTAAATAGCTGTATATATATTCCCCAAGAAAACTAATTCTTTTAACAATAATTCTTCTAATAATCATCTACTAAGAATGAATTATCTTTTATCACCAATTGACTGGGAATTTTCTTGGTAATAATGGTTTTCAGTTCCATTTTAAATTGTTTAGATGATAATAGTTCAGATTTTTCTCTTTGAGTTTGAATTCTGGGTTGGGAAGCTAAAGACAAGAGCCCTCAGTTGGGTAATTCCTAGCCTTGATCTTGATAATTAAGCATGCGCACCAAATTCACTTTGGCTGGACATACGTTCTTGATTGCCAGTAAGAAAAGAAATAAAAACAACTAAGGAAAGAAACAATAAGCTGAAGTTTTCACCCCACAAGTCACAACAAACAAAAGATCAGGCATTAACATAAAGAAAATCATTAAAAGAAATAATCCAATTTGTATAAATACCCTGTGAAAAAAGAATTATGGTTATTTCCACAGTTTTTGTCAGGATATATCATCCAAGAAACACTACATGAAACACTGCAAATCATTTTTCACCGAATAAGGAAAATCATTAAAAAAATAAAATAAAATCTTGAAAATACAAAATATAAATTAAAAAAGAAAGGGCTTACAGGCTTGGTTCTGGAATTTCTTGAACAGAAGCTTCACATTGGAGAGTGGCAGAAGCCTTAAGTATGAAACTAATGGCAGATTTTCATCTCCATTCCAGGCATCGACTTTAACAAAATTCCAAGTTTTTGAGTTATTCTTCACATTGAGAATTTTAGAACTCAGATTCCTGCTCAAATTACAGAACCCAACATCGGTAGCTCTTCCAAGATTCACCTGTAAGCTTCCAATAACTCAATTAATCGAGACCCAATTAATCGACCCAGCAAGATTCTTGAATGGCTCTACCAAAAAGAACATAAAAGGACAGCAAAATCGAGCACAAAATCGACGAAATTGAAACGGGAAACTTACAAATCAACACAAAATTGACCTTGAAACCCACAAATCTAAACAACAACACATACCTACCTAAAGGTCGAAGACGCGCGACACTGGAGAACACAATCGGAACTCATCTGTTATCAATGCTTCGGGTCAGTGATGGAAAGAGACAAACGTACACAAAGGCATTCTTGATAGGGTGTGAGTTTTGTGGCTACATGTCAATCACTTTCTTTTGCAAAACAAAAGGAAATAAAAAAAAAAAAAACAAAAGGGGAAAAAAAAGTAAACCACAAAAACCTGGTAGACCAGACGACGATGCTAAACGACAAAATTGTGTTGACGATGGGCCCACAAAACCAGCTCTTTTATTATAGAAGGATATATATAGTAAAGATTATAATATATTATAATTATGCATATTTCATATATGGCCGCAAAATTGGCTCTTATACTATATATATATTGTAAATATTATAATATATTATAATTATGCATATTCCATATATGTGTATAAAACAAAAACATATATATAAGATATTAGAGATTAATTTGAAACATAATTAGTTGGAAATGTGTATATATTATATAATACTAGTTAATCTACCTGTGTGTTGCACGGGAAACACATATATATCATTAAAACAAACTAAAGAAAACAATTAATTAAACGATAAAAAAATAAAAGTGATATACGTTCACCAGCCACATTACTCAAACTAAAAATTAACTAAAAAAAATATATGCAACTTCTTCTAAAATTGATATTCTATGTCAATTGATCAATTGCTAGCAAATATATGCGTGTAATATATATACACACACACACACACAC
This sequence comes from Nyctanthes arbor-tristis, assembly GCA_963692815.1. Lineage (NCBI taxonomy): Eukaryota > Viridiplantae > Streptophyta > Magnoliopsida > Lamiales > Oleaceae > Nyctanthes > Nyctanthes arbor-tristis. Next base: position 1,801 of record CAVNYN010269632.1, read on the forward strand.
ACACACACACACACACACTAGTGGCCGCACATGCATTGCACCTGTTTAGTTTTATTTTTTGCTAGAATTTGCGTGGACAGATTAGTATAATTTCATATAGTTTGATAAGCAAAAATAACATTAAAGTATTGATAATATAGCCAATACAGATAAGAAGCAGTTATCCTATGCAACTGAACCAAACCTACACAGTAAATTTCGTTGGATTATTCAAGGGGCGCTAATATGTGCATATCCTATGACCAATAAATAGCATATGACAGTAAACAAGAGTCATTCCCTAAAACTGGAAAAAATTATATGAATTTTACCATTATCTTCTCCATGATATCTCCCAAACAAGAAGATTATTCAAAATCTTCAACATATACAAGAATATTTATCCCTAAGGCCGAAGACAAAATGGAAACAGATGAGCCCCAATACCAGGAGAGTTAGAATAATATACATCACAAGATAAAATTAGAACTTCAAAGATGAAAGAGAACTCACTGCAACATAAATCATCACGAAAATGGCGATGGTCCAGTATCTTCCCAAGTAGGAATCAGCCAAGAAAGCTCCTATCAATGGTGTGTTATAGCAAGTTCCAAACCAATTTGTAACATTGTTCGATGCAGTCACATTCGATTGGCCAAGGCGTAGGGTTAGATAGTTAACCAGATTAGTGCTCATGCCATAGTATGCAAATCTATCATAATATTCATTTCCTAGTAGGAAAAATTATGTTATTGACACTGAATTTTTCAGATACATATCAGAATACAGATTTCTTCCTAACATGTTGAGAATGTCAAACCACATAGAACTGCATAACTACATGCAAAATACAGAAATTAATATTTTTGGGTGTTAGATATCACTTGTCAGAATATACAACTTACAACCTATTATTGGCAGAACATACTCAATTCTTCAGTTAAGATTTTACCTTTTAATTGCCATAGAGTTGCATCATATAGTTGTAGTGATTTGAGAGAACATAATGAAGTATAACATACCAGTTCTATTTTAACAAGGCAAATTCTTTAACGAATTAACCAGTAACCACTAAATTTTTCTAGGCAATTTAGTCAAACAAGCATTAATAGATGTGCAAAATAAAAATTACAGATATTCTGGCCTTTCCAATGCAAATGTTGGTGACTGCCTAAAATTATGTAAAACATTCCATCATTAAATTATAAACGGGCCCCAAATTTACACAATTGAAACTAAATAAAAATACCATCAATAAAAAAGTGCCTGTGATCAAAACACAATACTTACGGGAATGAAATCAGGAAGAGAGTGCAGGGAATTGAGGCTCTCGACAGGAAGGAAAGGTTCGATTATGAGAAAGAGAGCTGGTCGGCGGCGGGAACCCGATCCATTTTACTGCTATCACTCCAACTTTACTCTTTGTCGAAGAAACTGAAGTGATTTTTTGGTGCTTGAACCGCGGATTAATCAGTACTTCAGATTGGGAAAAGTGGTTCTCGAAGTAGAGTACACAACAGCCTCAGATCGCGAATTTTCTCCTAATTTTTTGACCCGATAGTAGCAAGAGAAAGTAGAAGATTCGGAGAAGGCCCGAAGAAGGATCGAGAGAGCTGAGAATGGCATAGAAAGGAAGAACGAGAGAGACTCAGAGAGAAAAGAAAGAATGCGGGAGAAAAAAGTAGGAACAGAAGGGTAAAAGAGGAAATTAGCTGAAAAATGTGGAGGCAAAATCGTAAATACACTGTTACCAGAAACAGTAAATTGTGAGAGGATGAATAGTAACATTGGGAGAATCTGTTTATTATATAGATATATATATACACATTGATTTAAACGAAGAGTTTAACTAACATGATTCGTCTACTTGTAGAATGGAGATCATTCAAAAAGAGATTCCATAATTTCGTACTTGTTGAATGAAAACATATAGAAGAAGTTCACATGACTTCATTTATTTTTTAATTTGGTTGAGCTTATACATCACAAATATATTCAACATGATCATTTTATTAATCGCAAATACAACATGATCAGCTTATTATTATTTAAGCATGTCTACTAGCTAGTGGCTAGAATGGAACTCTGTGAAGTTGCCGGGTCAGAAAGCTTACTATAAAGTTACAGGGTCAGAAAGCTTACTCTTGGAGATGAGCAGGAGGTGGTGGTGCCACAAAAAATGGGGAGGCAAAGAAGCGGGAATTAGGGGATGGAGGAGCTATTTGTGCAACTGGGGGTGGAAAAGGAAATCGGGGAGGAGGTAAGAAAAAGCCTGGGAGCGCTCTTGGGATTAGTTCTTGTGCAATTGGTGGTAAAAATGGAAACCGAGGAGTTAATCCGACCAGGGGTGAGAAAGGAAATAGAGGAGAAGGTAAGTTAAATATAGGAGGGAAATGGAAATGGAAGATAGGGAAAGTGAATTGAAAAAATTTCTCTCCACCAATATGCTCTGTTGGAGCAGTTATCTTTTCCTTGAAGTTGAAATTAGCCAATACATCCTCGTTGACCATAGTATTTGGAGACACACTTATTTTACATTTTAATTGACAAATGAGAGTGCTGGGGTCATCTTAATTGGAAGGAGAATACGGTTATTGTTATTTCATTTAAAAAATCTTTTTTAATTATTTATGAATTAAATTTCTCTCTCTCTTTCTCTCTCTCTCTCTCAGGAACTGCATTAGGAATCCCTAATTCTAAGAACTCCTTCTTTTCAATTTCTTACGGTTCTTTTTTCTCTTCTAGGTCTCATCGTCGCCTTCTGTAAGAGCAATCTAACGGTATCAGGACTCCAACAACACCAGTGGGTACGTAGTACTCATTACTGTCCCATATTCCACCGTGCTTGACGAATACATTTACACAACTCATGCCTAATCATATGTATAAAGACTATATGAGTCTACAACTGGTCACTGTAATACATTACATATTATGTAACATATTACATAATATATCTTTTGTGGCATATTACACAAACCAGGTCCGGAACAGATTATGTAGTACATTACATATTATGTAACAGTTACATTTTATATCTTCTGTAGCATATTACACAAACAAATAGGTCTAGAACTTTTTAAAGTAAATGTAATGTAAAATTAATAACCTATTTCAAGAAATTAGTCTGTACACACTCATTGACCTTTGTGTTTGGAGAAATACTTAATTTACATTTTAATTGACAAATTATAGTGTTGGGGTTAATGTGTAATAAATTACATAATGCTACAAATTACATGAGTCAAAAAATGAATGAAAAAGCCAATTAAGTGTAATAATCCAAAGAGTGAGAATAAAGGTAAAAACTAATTCAAGAGAATAACAAATCATCTAACAGGGAAAACATGTACAAGTGCTTGAAATTAGTTTATAATAAATTTCATTTACTGGTCAAGTTGGGGCTGTACGTGTTCAAGCTTTTAAACAAATCTATGCAACTTGTTCCTTTCCTTGTGTATAAGATTCTTCTCTCAGTTCTTCCCAACGTTCTAAGGTGGATGTGATCTTGAGGAGATTATATTGAATGGTTGTGTGTAACTGATGATAATAATTGTAGAGATGGAGGAGAATTAGAAAGTTTAATTCGGTAGGAGTCTTATTTTTAGGATGTGAATTAATAACTTTGATTATTTTTGCTTTTTTGCAAATGTTTTCTTTTTTTTTTATTTTTTTGAAATCATTATTGATGTAAGTATTTTTGCAATTTTTTTTAATTACTACTACAAAGACCAAAATATTTACAATTAAGAGTATTTTTTCAATTTCTTAGAAATGTAACAACTTACATATAAAAATCCCTTCCTTGAGTGGGACAATTGGAGAAATAGTAAAAGTCAATTATAATCCAGATTATAATCCGGATAGTTGCCAAACACTTTGTTAAAGCTTTGGAAAAGTGGCAACTTTATTGGGTAAAATTACACATACACCCTTCTTGCAAACATGGCAAAAATAATTAAATGGTTGTGATTTTGTGTAGTACACCCATATCAATGGCCCAAATTAAAAGATGTGAATGAGTAAATTAAAAGACACAATGGGTATTTTACTTTACACAATATACATTTATGGTTGGAGGGAAACAATTACACAATAGACATTCATGACTGGAAGGAAACAAAAGAAGCTGGCAAATCATTAAACCCCTTTTCCTGCATTGGCACCCAACGTTAAGAAATTTGTTCTGTAAACGTAGAATTTTTATAGCAATCGATGCGATGTCTTTAAGCTTAAAGTGGTAAAGTAACCCGTAATTGTAGAATCCTACATTTAGATTAAATAGAAATGTAGAATTTAATTAAATGTAGAATTTTTCCAGCAACCGATAAGATGATGTTTAAGCTTAAAGTGGCAAAATAACTTGTAGCTGTATAATACTACATTGAGGTCATATCGAATTGTAGAATTTACTTAAATGTAGAATTTATCTAGTAAGCGATGAGTTGTGTTTAAGCTTAAAGGGTTACAATAACTCGTAATTAAATAATTCTACATTTATGTTATGACGAATTGTAGAATGTAAGTAAATGTAAAATTTTTCTAGCAATCTAAGTGATGTCGTTAAGTTTGTAACCCATAATTGTAGAATAATATATTTAGGTTATACTGACTTGTAGAATTTAGTTAAATGTAGAATTTTTTTAGCAACCGATGATATGTGATTAAGCTTAAAGGGTTAAAGTAACTCATTATTGTATTATTCTACATTTATGTTACAACAAATTGTAGAATTTATTTAAATCTAGAATTTTCCAGCAAATCAAGTGATGTCATTAAGCTTAAAAGAACTCGTAATTGTATAATACTAGATTTAGGTTATACTGAATTGTATATATATATATGTAGAATTTTTTTAGCAACTAATGAAATGTGTTTTAGCTTAAAGGGTTAAAGTAACTTGTAATTGTATAATTCTACATTTAGGTTATATAGAATTTAAGAATTTACTTAAATGTAGAATTTTTGCAGCAACACATGTGATGTCCTTAAAGTGGTAGAATAGTACATTTAAGTTATATAAAATTGTAGAATTTACGTAAAAGTAGAATTTTTCCAGCAACCGATTCAATTTTTTTTATAGCATGGAATCTTAGACGCATCACATAAAAGTAGAATAATACGCTTGAACTGAAGATAAATGAAAAATTACACCTAGTGGAATTTTTCCAATAACGGAGGCAACATGTTTAACTTGCAATATTGATCCCCTTTCATCATTAGCGTATGCATAGTTTATATAACATATTTAGAGGTGCATAGTATCTTACAACAAAATGTACAAGCACAAAAGACTGGACAAAAAAGCTATATCGAAGGGTCAAAGAGGTTAGCATTAGGACAAATATGTGGGAATATGCTATTACCACAACAAGTTAACATAATCTTCCACTAGGCTCTCTTTTAGGCATACTATGCTATATAAGGAGTTTGCTGATATGAACTTTTGGTTGCCTTTCTCTTCAGCGGGCTTTCAATACTTATAGTGTCATGAACTGCTGTTTTGTGGTAGACCTTGTTGCCCTTTTCAGATTGGTAGCTGCATGAACATCATCAAGCTGATCAGGTAACTCTCCTGGTATGCCACCATCATTATCGCAGTCACTTATCCTTTCTGCAAATGGTTTGCCTCCATCACCACCCCTGTCATCATTTCTAGATTGAATTCTGTACCAACATCAAAATCAGAATTGTTACCATTTCTTACTTCTTCCACTTGAACATTAAACACTGCCATATTCCCCTTGCCAATGCTCGGGGAAAAGGGAATGTCAAGGCCTACTCCACTGATCAACAGTGTGAAAAGATTTTATAAATACAAAACATATATTCTTTCTTTCCTCGAATATTTCATTTAATTTTAAAATCTAATTTTATCTTAACTACAAAAGTATGATTTTTTTTTTTTTTGGTATCTAAGCTTGATTTAACATGGATTATATAAAATAAAATCAAATAAAACAACTTCACTCATCTGAGTATATCAATATTAAATAGTTCAAGAGTATCAATATTAAACAATTCTAGCAAACCCAAATTCTTGTTTCACTGTATCTTGCGCAGCATGAATTCATGAAAAAGCTGTGCTGAAAATTGCATGTTGCGGTCCCTTAAATGTTACGATGGGCAAAGTGGCTGCTATTGAACTTTTGCAGTTGCCAGTTATCAAAGTTGTCAAGAATGTTGTCTAACCAATCCATATTACTCATATACCTCACCTGTGCCCTAAACCGCCTCTGAACACAAAGTTCTCGACACATCTACAATGCATATACAATTTGCCAACAACGAGATTAGCTCAAAATTGCTATTAACTGCTAGTTGAAAAAATAACAAAAAAGGGACAGTCAAAATGAGGAAAAAAATGGGAAATGTTAGGAAAAAAAGGAAATGTTACCATTCCATTTGGTCTCCAAAACTGCCGAGTCATAGGAGATGTTAGATAACTTAAAAAATGAAATTATATTATTCAATATATAGAACAATGTTAACAGTATTTTAGGTTTTCACTTTTTTTTTTCAAAAATTAATATTACTCTATCAATTAAATTGAACGAGGGATGACGTACCCGGCAAGTGAACGTGTTTGGCATTTTTCTTTTAATCGGTTACAGATCACAGAATTCTACATTTGTTAATAGACATAAATGTAGATTTCTTTTAATTGTAGATTTTATTAACTGATATTTATACCTCTAATACGTATTGCCAAATTGCGGAGAAGTTGCATAATTCCAAATTTTATTATATATAGAGCTGTAGAATTTTTAAAATGTCTAATTCGATATTTGATTGTATGATTCTGCGTTTGATCGTATAGAGAACTATAGAATTTGTAAAATGTATAATCCCAATTTAAAATGTAGAATTTATTTTGAAAATGTAGATTTTGTCAACTAAGATATGACGCATGGTGCCATCAAGATGACAAAATCTTTCACTTAAGAAGGCTAATAAGAGTTAAAGTGTAGAATTTTACATTCCATTGAATGATATTTTAATTGTAGATAGATATTTTTCTTTCTTTTTTCTGGAGAATGAAACTTTATTGGCATGATCATCAAATAAACTTGAAATTGCTAAATGTATAATTCTATTATTTGTTTATAAATGCGAATATATATTTCTTCTAGTTGTAGATTTTTTTAAAAACTAAATTTCAATGATTTATAAAATTTCTACTTCTAGAGTTGATCATCCACATTAATGTAGGTTTCTTATAAATTCAGTTTTTCTTTACAAAAATTAAACAATGGAAGCATTGTTGTCAAAATTGGAAAATCATTGGTCGAGAGATAGAGAATCATTAATTCTACATTTGATCATAAACAAAAGTGTAGATTTTTTCTTCAGCTTATCAAGTTTTTGCAATAAATAAACAATAAACATCATAAACGAATATAAAAATTAGGAAAATAAATAGAAGTATAGAACTAGAAATAATTTATTAAGTAGAAAAGAGGGAAAATTTTGAGAAATCTCCATTAGAAATAAACAAAAAAATCTTACAAATTTCATATTTAACATGATTGTTATTTTTTCACAAATCATAAATATATTTCTCCTCAATAATCATAATACATATTACTTATGCAAACATCCCCAAAAAAATAAAAAAAAGAGGCTAGAAATACATCCAAAAGAAAGAAGATGAAGTTCATAGAATATTTGTTTAAAGAATAGGACCTGTGTGATGCAAAAAGATCTTCAAAATTTTTTCTTGGAGATTTTACTATAGAGTCTGCACTCTGCAACACCAATCTTCCTATAGTTTCCAGCATCTTGATCTCTCATTCAAGTCCATCTCCTCTAATAAAATCAGCCAACCTTTATTTACCTTAGTAGAAACGTGGTTTGAGGCTGCAACCTTTATTTACCTGAGTAGAAATCGTGATTTGGGGCTGCAACTATTGATCATCTTCTGCAAACAAGAAAAAGAAATAGATGAGTTATTGCCATCAGCTTCTTTTAGCTGGTAGCAATTCTTCCGATTGTATTGTGGCGGGCCGATGATGATTATTCCTTCAGGTGGTGGTGTTGGTGGTGTTGCGGCAAGAGATGTCGGAGATTATTTAGAGCACCGATTTGAACAGGGGAATGGATTAGGGTTCAAGATCTTGAATTCAGATCTAAAAGTGAATGGTACATTTATGTAATTTGCTATATATTAAATAGGGTTATTTCTTCCCAACTAATGATCATTGTCAGTTTGTAATTGTAAAGAAAATGCAAGAGTAATTCGGTCTAAAAATCTGAAATATGGCCATGAGTGCAAACATCAAAATATTTGGCCATTTTTCCAAATGAAAGCTCAAAAATGGACATTTCCTCCAATTTCCTCTCCTTGAATTCATCCTTTTGAGCAGCCTTTACTTGCCCAAGTGGGCAAGCATCACATTTGTATGCAAAATTTCTAACCACGATCAAGCTAAATAAGCTAGTACCCAGATAAAGTATGGCAAGTATTGCCAAGCGTTGTAATTGTGACGCCATATAATATTGTTGCAAAGGAGGAAGATGGGGGCGGATTCATGCATGTGGGCTTAACCAAATATTTGCTTATATAGCCATTCAAGGTGAAGGGTTTCGGAAAAATTTCCAGTTCTTCTGGCGAGCAGAGAACCTACAGTGCAATTTGTTTCAACTTTCAAGGTCTTAATTTAATGCTAAAAAATTAGGTTTCTTAAATCTACATAACGGTTCTTGATTTAGACATGAAAGATGAAGTATAGGGTACCGGAAATTTTTTTTGAAGGGTTTGAGTCATGCGTGCTATAGTAGATCAGTGATTGCCTATTGTGTGCTAAACTGGTAGACTTTATGAAGTTCATGAACGAGATATGCTTTGTATGCGGCTAGGCAGTGTTGTAGGAAGCAAGATAACTGGCAACATGTTACCCCTAAGTTCCGTTTCTTGTCTACAACTGCACTATTCATTATTATTATGCGTGTGCTCAAACTCTAGATGAGAGCTAGGTAGAGCTGTAGAGTGCCACAAAGTCGTTAATCAACTATTCTAGATGTTATTATCTAGTCCTGTTCTAATATCATAAGTATGACGCTACACGGTATTATATAATCATGCGACATGCATTAGAGCACATTGCACAGGAAATCATAATCATGTGATGTATCACACAATATGTTGTCATATGTATGATATTAGATCATTTTTATATTATTATTATCCATGAATATATCGAAGATGAAGTATTTTGGATGCTAAAAGGAGGGGAAAAAAGGAAGAAAGCTTAAGGGACAAAAATATTTAACTTGTCGAAAAAAGACATTTAACTTTTGTTAATAATAAAAATGAATATCATCCTTCAAGAATAACTGTCAATAGAGACGAGTCTTGTAATGACACCATTCAAATGATATTTTATGGCATCATTCATTGACATCGAGGGATTTGGCGACTAACATTTACCAATAAGGAGTTAGTTATTTTTTTATTAGTTCAGTAGATTAGAAGTGTGGCTAGCCGATGATGTCATAAGATGCCATTGAGATGGTGCTACAACTAGGGGTGGAGGTAAGGGTATGTATGCTTGTGTACACACTTGCATATCCTTCATTTGTTGAAAAATTTTTAGTGTATTTTTAGTCGTTCTTTCGACAAAATCAATGTTATTTTTAGAAATAATTTTATTTGAACAAAGAAATTGACGAAAAGTATGACAAAAAAGACATTTGGTCAAAGCACGAAACTCATATGGGGATATGGGCCAAAGGCCCATCAGAGTGAGTCAAAGCCAATAGATAGTTTAGTCCATTTTTTATTCTCTAAAGTAAGAGTTAGAGTCCAATAAGTTAACGAATTATTTAAATGGGTGGATGAATTATTGGCGGAATGAAGCGGGACTTGAAGAGATTGTCGGCATCTTCAATGTCTTGAGTTTGCCTCAACGAATGTGAAACTCCGTGAACTCCTTCAAACCAAGAAGAGGGAGATAGGGAGGAGAGAGACGTGTTGGGATGGGGTCATTGACCTGATTTTTCTAACTAATAAATTTAGTCCATGTTATTTTGAAATGAATATACGAATCAACTATTTTCCCTAATTATTATATAAAAAAAGGAAAAATTTCAAAAACCTTTCGAAGGTTTTGTTATAAAACCTCTTACCTTATGGGATATATATGGATACATGCTACATGTATTTTAAATATACTCCGCATATGTTAGGAGGTTTTCGAAAGGGATTCTTAAAAAAAAATTACTGTCTCTTAACCCTAGTTAATCCTTTAGGCTTTAGCCTTCTTGGACTCTCATGTGGTCTTCCTCTTTGTGTATTGGATTTGGGCTTGGCTCTTGTTTCACAACACGCATCATTGAGAAATGCTAAAAGCAAACTACGTGCTTGTTATTCAAATGTGTGAATTATAATGAGAAAAATGAATTTGTGGTGATGAGGGAATCTTATATGTAATTTACTCCTCTTAACTTATTCAATTTTATGTGTAATTGAGCAGATTTCTGCTTAATTTGTGTGAATATGAGTCATATAGGTGAAAGACTCAAATTGGGGTGATGGCAAGTGAAAATGATAATTTTTGAACTAAATTAAGGCTTTACATTCAAAATGTTGCATCAAGGTGTAATGACTCGAGAGTTTGGGGTGAAAAGATCAATGTCAACAAATTTGAGGACTAGATTGCACTTTGAGAGAACTTAAAAGAGACTATTTGGGTCGTGTTTGAAGAGTTTGTGGACCTTTGTAAAGCGTTCGAGAAGATTTGGACTTGTATAAATAAAGAAAAATGCTGAAAACGACCATTGCTTAAAGAAAAAGTCAAATTAGAGACTGAATCGCGCGTGATGAAAGTAGGGAGCGGGTAAGGCGTAGTTTGCTTGCCGCTTTAACCCGCGGCCTAGGAAATTCTCTGCTGGCCACAAGTAGGACGCGGCAAGCAAACCGGCCACTCGCGGCCCGTAGCGGGAAGGTTTTTAATGTGTTTTTTGCCCCTTTTTGATAGAATTGAGGGTTCTAAGACGTCTCCAACTATAAACAGATAGGAAAGAACATAAGAAGAGGAGGAAGCCATGCGGAGGAGGCCGTGAATACCCGATAGAAACGTCCGTGGGAAAGAGACAACGGGGAATTTATTGTGGATTCATCTCCTTTGGGTTTTGAATTTCAATCTTTTGTGTTGTTTTCTTTTTCCTAACATGAAAAGCTAAGTTAATGTGTTAGGATTGTGATGAATCCATTGTTGACAATTCATTAGCTTTGAATAAATTGCTCGTTTTTATTATTTCCTATTGAGTTAATTTTTTATTATTCACTTATATGTCCGTTTTAATGCTTGATCACCATTAATTTGTGTTCGTGATTTATGTTTCTTTTGAGAGATTCAATATAAATTAGCACATGGTAATGAAAAATATAGAGTCATATATTGATTTTCTATGTCAATATGCCTTGTGAAATTGGTACATGATGATCTTTGTGATTTAATGCATGTTTATGTGTTCGCAATTTAGTTAGAGATAATTAAGTTCACGTGTAGGCATAGAATCGATCGACCATCTAGAAAGGCTTTTGATTAATATTGGATCATTGATTTTTAACCTATGCAATATTCTTGTTATCGGTGATTGCTTGTTATTGCTTTGATTGATATCCTACAATTTGATTAATTTAGGCTAGTTTAGGGATTCATGTCACGATTGAGAGGCGGATGTGGTTCTAGCTCAAATAACAAATAACATTAAGTCCGATAGGAGATAGAGATATACTTCTATGCTTGGTGTAATCTTTGGTGATGTTCTAGTTTATTCATTGCGTTTTTATCTGTTCGCATCCATCATAGAGATATAGGTGGGTTATAGGTAAAAATATGTTTGATTTGTATTGAGAGAGCAAATTAACACATAAGGAATATTGGTTGTCAACATACGACGCTCTTCCGATCTTTCAAAACGAGTAATCAATGGTTTGTAATGGGTCAGCAATGGTGGATTCGTAATCTTAGTACCCTGTTGATATGACTGTTTCTAGGATTTGTAAATAATTCTATTTGTTTATTTTCTTAGATAATTTTCTTGAATATTTCTAAACAATTAATTGTGTTTTCTTTAACTAAAACCGATATCAACTAAAGTGAAGTTTAGTAGATACAGTCATTGTGGGTTCGACACTCTACTTATCACTGTATTACTTGTTAACGATCCGTCCACTTATGGGATAAAATCGACAATATGTGGTAAAGATTTAATTGGTGTTTGAAATGTATGATTTTAATTGAATATCTGTTAAATCAGTTGGAGGTCGAATTATAATTTGTGTTTATAATAGGAATCAAACATGCTGTAAAAATGAACGAGTTAGATTTAATAGTTTCAAAATTGATACGTTGTAATTTAAACTTGTGTTCTAAAAAGTTTACCTATGTTTGAAGCTCAGATTATGCATTTCGCCATACATTACGTTTTTTTTATCACACATTGATCTGCTTAAACACATAATCTCAAAGTTTGGCCTTGATCTTTTTCAGGCCTTACACATTTTAGAACATTAATAGTCAAAATTTGGTCAACATATATATAGGAAAAATTTAGCAGAGGTCTTCCAAACCAATTTCAAGAAAAGATTGCTATTTTTGTTTCTATTCATACTATAATTTTAAAGTGACATCTATGTTTAATGTATCATTACTATTTGAAGGAAGAAAAATAGATTCTGGTCTTTAAACTCCTCGCAATTGTCTTATTTTTCAATCTACTATTATCTCCTCTAAACATTATAGTCGGTTTCCACCGTGACAAGAAGCGGTATTAACCCCAATACTCTGTTTCAAATATAGGAAGCCGCGTATTCATTCAAACCGTAAAAGATAGAAAGAAACCGGGCGTTCACACTCTACGAATCAAAATCATCAATACATACATGCATTATTATACGGATGTGGCTAGATATATATATATATATATATATCTCCAACAGAATCTTCCGATTAAGCACGCTGAAGATACGTAAGATTTTTCTCTGGAATTGAAGAAGCAAGAGAAAGAAAGAAGTGAATCTATGAAGAGGAAGCGGAAGAAGAAGAGAGAGCAGAAAAAATGAGAGGAGGGAGATGGTGACAGGCGTCCAATGCGCCACGTGGTATGCTGTCATTGGAGGACGCTTGGGCTCTCTTCCCACGACAACACATACCCCCTTGGCTGCCATGTCAGTGCGTGTAACCCCCCAAGTCCTACGACCTCGCCGAATCCACACTCACTTTCTCTCTCTATCTCTATTTATTTTGGTTGTCTGCTGCTACCCATTTTCTCTCTCCTCGTTCTCGAATTTTTTCTAGTCATATACCCTAATTCCTCTTTGAGCTTGCTCCACCGCTATCTTAATAGTTCATAAATCAGTTTAGGGACATGAAGAATTAAGAAAGGCTGGATTTTTATGGGTTTTATCAATAACAAGGTTTGGTGAGTGCTAATTTTTACCAGATATTCTTTTTCCTGTATTTCTTTAGTGTGGTTCTGCAATTTGCTTTGATTCTCGAGTCTATATTTCTTCATTATGAGCTGGGCACTGCTTGATTGGTGTGTATATTGTGGGTTTTGTTTGATTAAGTTAAATGTATGATTTTTATTAATTTTTGGGTATTTCTAGTGGAATGGGGGTTTGAGAAAATTTTTTAGGCTGTCATGATCTTTTCTGAATTAGTTTGTTGTTGCATATGACGATCTGTGGTAGATATTATGTGATTCATTGTTCATCTCTTGGTGAAATGGGTATCATTTTGATGAAATTGGTCCATTCATCAATTAACTTATTCCTGTTCTCTCTATTAATTCGCTCATTGTTTATCTGTAGTTATACAAGCATGTTCAAGGAATGGTGTGTGATCTGGTTTGCACGGTAGGTATTTTCATTTCTAGTTCTTCACGGCCTCTTGGATTTGAAAAACTTTAAGCCTAATTACTTAAACTGAGAGTCTAATTTGCAGACGTGTGCTCTTCCGATCTAAAAAGGAAAAAAAAGAAAAAAATTTTATTAGTGTCAAATAGTTAAGTACCCAATCAGTTATCACAAAATTCTAGTAGAAGTGAAAACAATTTCAAAAATCTCTTATATTATCAGTGTTCATAGAATCTTTAAGGAATCACCAATAAATTAATCTATTAAATTAATCTCACACATAAATTTGATCTTTTCCTTATTATTCAACGACACATTCTCCCAAGAAATCACTTTTTCACAAAATCAATTCTCAAGAATCTAAATCAAACACACAGTTTCCTTTTTGTGTAAAGATGGAAAGAAATAAATTTAAAAAAATATTGTAAATCATTCTGTACAATAATGAGATAGCCACCAAAGCTAAGCCCATAATAATATTTCTTGCAAATACAAGAGAAAGGAGTGAAGTCTTCAGCTTCATTGAGGTGTGAGTCTTAGTAAGTTGAAGCGCAACAATCACGCATGTTCTGAATGGAGTAAGCTTTGAGGAGTTTTTGCAAAAGCATCACATGAGACGATATCTAAGGCATAAGCCTTACATGCCTTTTTAAATAATGACCACTTGCTGCTAAGTTTGTCAGAGATTTGTGCGTTTTGCATCTTCAAGTTATACCTGTTCTTGCACCCTGATTTGATCTTTCTTAATCACAAGTCATTTTATAGCAATGCTGATTTTGTCACGTGACACTAGTGCAGTGCCATGTGGCACCCTTTAGAAGGGCATTGTATATGAACCAATGGAATGTGGACAAGGGAAGACAGGTCTAACAAAAACTTTTCACTTCAATTGCAGCGTGCCAAAAATAAAAAAAAAAAAAAGAAAAAAAGACTTAGCTTGCTTATGTTGGACTTAATAAATTTTTGGAAGAAAATAATATAAATGGCAGAATAGCTGAAATCTGCCCTCTAGTAACGACTTCCTTTTCTTTGTTACAGATCTTAAATGCAAGACTTGGCATTTAATGATGAAGGAAAACTATTCCGATAGTAGTAAAATCATTAATAGAAACTGGATCTCTAAACGTAAACGAAGAAAGCTTCAATGTAGTACAGATAAGTCCAGTGGCAGAGAAAAAAATTACAAATATGCAGAATATCAGACAAGCACTTCTTTCAAGCGTGACTTGATAGAAAAAGTTGCTTCAGATTGTTCTTCAGCCAAGAAAAAAGGAACTGATGGGGTAAGCTATTTCTCCTATGTCTTCTTTTATTCCTTTTCTTTAAATATATTGGTGAGAACGGACCTCTTGAAGAGAAGGTAAGTTGAAGGCAGAAACGATCTTCTTGAATTGTCTGGCCACCTGCTACAAAATTCTGGTAGTTTTATGGCTGGTTGGCTTGAAGACTCAATGTGCTCTTGGTTTTGTTTCTTCTTTGGGTCTTGGGTTGGGCTTCGGCCACTGTTATGACTTGTGTCCTTTGTCAGTTTTTGTTTCTGTTCTTGGCTTGCTTTTATTTGCTTGGGCTTGTTTTCTTTTGTTTGGGTCTAGCTTCATGCATGGTTGCCTTTCTCTTGCATGAGTTTGATGTACATCTCTTTTGTGAAATAAAATTGTTTATTTAAAGAAAAATTGAAGGCAGGAAAGTTTTATTGAGAAGAAGGATGATTTTATCAGGAAGCTATGCATGTTAAATTTCGAGCCTCTTTCTTCATCTCTTTTTGTTACGAAATGAACACGATTCCTTATCTATTTTAGTTCCTCTATTATTTGATCTTGTTGCCATTCCCAGACTTCATTCTTTTTTCGAATGATTGATTTTCTTTGGTGAAGATATAATTAATTTAGAAGTGCATGGACTTGTGCACTAGAGTAGCAAAGTAAGCAACATTGAGCCGCTGTTGACATTTTCTGGCTGCCATTTTTTTTTTCAGTATTATTATGAGTGTGTGGTCTGTGATCGTGGTGGAAATCTGCTATGTTGTGATAGCTGTCCCGGTACCTATCACCTTCAATGTTTAGACCCTCCTCTTAAGGTATGTTTAATTTTGCTATAACCACAAGTATAATGTTGTCTTAGAACTATCTATGCTTTTTTCCTTTTTGTTTTGGCACACAACAAAGCTTCTGATATCTGTTTTATTATCTCAAGCGTATTCCATCTGGAAAGTGGGAATGCCCAACCTGTTGTCAGAAAGGTGCTCCACTCGATCCTGTGAACTATCTGGATCCCATTGCAAAACGACCGCGGACAAAGATTATCATTCGCAGATCAAAAGCTGAAAATGATACATCTGAAACTAACAAGGTATCTGAGGCATTTGAAAGCCCTATTTCTGGGAAGAGGAGGTCTTCAGACAACGAAAACATGTCCTTGCCTCATCTTGGAGAAGTGGTTGAGAAGCTTGATCATTCCTCCAAGGATGAGTGTTGCAGTGATAAGCTAGCTAATATGGTGCAGGATGGTTCTAGGGAGGGTAGTTCATTGCAGGCTGGTGGTAATGAGAAGCTGGAGGTCTCTTCTGTAGCTACTTCTGTTACTTCTGTTAAGGAAATTTTGTCTTAATCAAAGAAAAAAAAGTCAACTATGGACAAGGAGGAGGGTTCTGAGATGAACCCGGAAGCATCTCCTGGAAATGTATCTCATGGAAATGAAGCTGTCAAAGCCATGGAACCTGCTGCACGGATACGGGGAAAAAGAAAGCTTAAGGTTTATTCCCTTGGTAATGAAAAGAAGTGTAAGACTGAAAAGGGAAAATGTGCTATAGATTCTTCTGGAAAAGGTGTGTCCAAAGGAAAAGCTGCAAGGCCAGGAACTTCTAAATCGAAGGGAAAGCGCAAGATATACCGAGGGGATTGTGTAAATCCATTAAAGAAGGATGATGTTGATACCCATCTAAAAGATAAGGTTTGTATTCTTGTATCATTATGCTCCCTTTTGGTCCTTATGCAAGTTGAGATATATTTGGCCACATCTTACTCAAGGTTTAGAAATATAAGAAATATAAATATTTTTCTATAATGGTATTGTTCTTATAAATTGAACATACATGTGATAATGGTCTTGCCCATTTTAGTCTTTTAAATTTGATATAGTTCTACAATCATGGTTGTTTCCCTTTTCTCCTTGTACTGTTCCCACCATATATCTCATTTAATGCAGATGACTTCTGAGGGAGAAACTTGTGGCTCGCGCAAACCGTGTGAAGTCGTAAAAGTTGCAGTTGAGCCCTTAATATGTGAAGATAATGCTGCTGAAGTGCAGCAGGTACAAATTTTTGGCTAGGATTTCTTGCAAATAATGATTTCCTGTAACACTGAGCTATAGTAAATCTTTTCCTGTCTCTGACCCTTAGTGTTGCGGTTTTCTGTTTCTACTTTCTTCTATTTAAATAACAGGTTGATCGAGTTGTGGGCTGCCGTGTGAATAGTGATAATGAAGCTTCTGCTTGCAATGGCGTGACAATGAATGTGGATGAACCCACTTTGGAGGATTCCATAGTTGCAGAAGAGCTAAATAAGCTATCTATGAAAAGTCCCTGTTCAGATATGCCTTACATGGGCAGGGGAGACTTTGCTGCGGGTAGTCAGGATATTGCTTGCTGTTCTGATGCGAGCAAGGATGTAGCAGATCAAATGAATGAAGGCAAGCTTCAAGTATACAGAAGATCTTCAACCAAAGAATGTAAAGAAGGAAATTTCAAGGATTCTTTCATGAGAGACATTGAAGTTTCTAATGTGCTGAGTGTTAAGAATCAAGATGACAAAATATTGGGCCCCGGAAGTGCAGAAAAGGCTGCAGATATAATATCAGGACGAAAAAGGATTGATGCTGACTTAGAAAGTCATGAGCATGATGTCTCAAGCAACCCTCAAACTCACGTTTCTGATGAGAATGGAAACTCTAAGGATGGTGAAATTAAGATGACAATAATGGCCTCTCCTAGAAAAAAATTTACCAAGTCCTGCTTGGCCAAATCTGGATCCTTCAATAGATTGACTGTCTCATACGAGTTTTTGGTCAAGTGGGTTGGAAAATCTCACATCCATAACTGTTGGATACCTGAATCTGAACTGAAAGTTCTGGCAAAACGGAAACTGGAGAATTACAAGGCAAAGTATGGGACATTGACTATAAATCTTTGCCAGGAATGGTGGAAGTTGCCGCAGCGAGTGATTGCTACTCGGTCGTCTGTAGGTGGTTCAACTGAAGTATATGTAAAGTGGACAGGCCTTCCTTATGATGAATGCACTTGGGAGAAAACCAGTGAACCTATAATTGCAAAATCACTTCACTTGGTTGATTTATTCTTTAAATTTGAATGCCAGACCTTGGAGAATGATTCAAATAAGCCTGATCCAACATGGAGGAGAAGCAGTTTCCAACAAAATGAGTTAATTACTCTCACCGAGCAGCCTAAAGAACTAGCAGGAGGTTCTTTGTTTCCACATCAGCTGGAAGCATTAAATTGGTTGCGCAAAAGCTGGCATAGATCAAGAAATGTGATACTTGCTGATGAAATGGGTCTTGGGAAAACAGTTTCAGCTTGTGCTTTTATATCATCGTTGTATTTTGAATTTAAAGTTACTCTGCCTTGTCTAGTTTTGGTTCCTCTGTCCACAATGCCCAACTGGATGGGGGAGTTTGCACTATGGGCTCCTAACCTAAATGTCGTGGAATATCATGGGAACATGAGGGCGAGAACCATAATTCGGCAATATGAATGGCATGCATCTGATCCAAGTGGGTTGAATAAGAAAACAACAGGTTATAAGTTCAATGTTCTTTTGACTACTTATGAAATGGTTCTTTCTGATTCCTCTCATCTACGTGGAGTGCCTTGGGAAGTTCTTGTGGTTGATGAGGGGCACCGTCTGAAAAACTCTAGCAGTAAGCTTTTTGGTTTGCTTAACACATTCTCATTCCAACATAGGGTACTATTGACGGGTACTCCTCTCCAGAACAATATAGGGGAGATGTATAATCTGCTGAACTTTCTTCAGCCGGCTTCATTTCCTTCTCTCTCTTCATTTGAGGAGAATTTTAATGATCTAACAACTGCTGAGAAGGTAGAGGAACTGAAGAAACTTGTTGCACCACATATGCTTCGTAGACTTAAAAAGGATGCCATGAAGAATATCCCTCCGAAGACGGAAAGAGTCGTTCCTGTTGAGTTGTCAAGTATTCAGGCAGAATATTATCGTGCCATGCTCACAAAAAATTATCAGGTGTTACGCAACATAGGAAAAGGGGTTCTTCAGCAGTCTATGTTAAATATTGTGATGCAGCTACGGAAGATTTGCAATCACCCTTATCTTATACCGGGCACTGAGCCTGAATCTGGATCAGTGGAATTCCTTCATGAAATGCGAATAAAAGCTTCAGCCAAGCTAACTTTGCTACATTCTATGCTCAAGCTGTTACACAAAGAAGGTCACAGAGTCCTTATCTTTTCACAAATGACCAAGTTACTTGACATCCTTGAGGATTACGTGTCTATAGAATTTGGGGCAAAGACGTATGAAAGAGTTGACGGCTCCGTATCCGTGGCTGATCGACAAGCAGCAATAACACGTTTTAACCAAGACAAGAGTCGATTTATATTCCTTCTGTCGACGCGCTCTTGCGGCCTTGGTATCAACTTAGCAACTGCTGACACTGTCATTATCTATGATTCTGACTTCAACCCACATGCGGATATCCAAGCCATGAATCGGGCACATCGAATTGGACAATCAAATAGACTTCTTGTATACAGGCTTGTTGTCCGTGCTAGCGTTGAAGAGCGCATTTTACAACTTGCAAAGAAGAAATTGATGCTTGATCAACTTTTCGTGAACAAGTCTGGATCGCAGAAGGAGGTGGAAGACATCCTTAAATGGGGAACTGAAGAACTTTTTAGTGATTCTTCCTTTACAACAGAAAAGGATGGTGAAAACCACAATAGTAAAGGTGAAGCAGTTACAGAGCCAAATTCCAAAAGACGAACTGGTGGTCTTGGGGACGTGTACAAAGACAAATGTGCAGATGGCACCAGCAAGATTGTGTGGGATGAAACTTCTATTTTAAAATTGCTAGACCGCTCAAGCATTCCATCTGGTTCACCTGATAACGCAGAGTCTGAAATAGAGAACGATATGCTTGGTTCAGTGAAGGTATTAAAATTGTTCCATTTTATCACCCTGGTTAATGCATGCTTTTGTATTGCGCCTAGAATCTCTGTTTCTGCTAAAATTTTATGTATTCCTTTCTGGGGTTCCTGTGGAGCTTCAGTGCCTGTGCTCCTTATTCTGGTAAACCCATATTCAGTGTTTTTCTTTTTTAAAAGAAGAAGGAGAAAAAGAAAAAAAGGAAAATCTTTTAAATTTAGTATTGAATCAGACAATATAGATTTTCTAGTTTCTAATCTGATTAAGTGCTCAAAATTATCTGTAAGGCTGAACGAATTGCGTGTTTTTGCGGATGCTTGTTTACTGAACTCTTTAGTTCCAAGCTTTAAAATGGTTGACTTTCTTTGAGTATCATCATATATAGCAATAAATTTCACCATTTTGGTTCTTCTGCCTGTATATCATTCAAATTGACATAAAACTAATTCCAACTTACTGGTTGTTTGGTTCCAATCAATGTTGTAAGTTAATTAAAATTATGCATATAATGTATTCCGGTTACACATTTTATGGACCCACCACTACCTTCAACTATAACTTAATTGCAACCACTCATTATTGTGCAGAACTTATAAATTTAATGGGAACCAGACACCCCTTAATAGCCATCATGACTCTAATGTGAAGCTCTCTCTCTCTCTCTCTATATGTGATATTTTGTTGTTCAGTCCCTAGAATGGAACGATGAAACAGCAGAAGATGGAACACTAGTGCCTGTGGCAACTCGTTATGCACGTGCACAGAGTTCTGATAAAAAAGATGACGAATTGGTTGGCAGCAATGAAGAAAATGAGTGGGACAGGCTTCTGCGAGTTAGGTAGGTGTTTCGTTTTAAGTTGTACACTCCCTCTTCAGTTCATTGTTGTTTTATAGCCTTGCTAAGGTATTTTGTCTCAATTTATGATACTTAGGGTTGCTTTGCATGGCTTTTGAGGATAAGAAGCCGGCTTTAGCCTGTTTAGATAATTTTAGAGGTGCTTTGCATTAGTGGACTACTGAAAGCAGAGACTATTCCAAACAGGCACTAAATGTTTGATGTTTCCAGAGTGAGGCTAAAAAGGCCAATAGAAGAGTGTACATAAATTGATGAATATATGTTTATTTTTCATCATAAGCAATAAAAATGATGTTCTAAACAGTGTGGAAGTACTTCTGCTTATGCATATTCCCAATTTCACATGGAGTACCGGTTTATCTATTTTGGCTGGTGTAATTTGGAAAGAATTTCTAGATCTGTAATATACATTAAATTAAGTGGATCGACATATTTACATGCATATTTACATGTATATTTACATGTTTAAAAAAGTGTACATAATTATGTTTACCAACTTTGTTAGACAAAAAACTTCCTCTGAGTCAAAATTTGCTTCATAAGCATATCTTTCTTATATCATTTGCTCATTGGATTTTTAGATGGAAGAAATACCAGAGTGAGGAGGAAGCAGCCCTTGGTCGGGGAAAACGTCAAAGAAAAGCTGTTTCTTACAGGGAAGCATATGTAGCACACCCCAGTGGAACAATCACTGAAGTACTGCCTCCCTCTCTCTCTCTCTCTCTCTCTCTCTCTCTCACATATATGGTTCATGTGTCTGTTGTGGGGGTGAGAAGAGGTTCTGTTAAATTTTGACTTTGACCTTTGTATGCACAAATGTTTAATATCTGCGTCAGAGGCTTGTGAACAATTCCATATGCAGACAATATTATATCCATAGGCATTTGCATATTCCTGATTTCCAATGAGTTTATTATCTTATGATAGTTGCAGCTGTAATCACGGACATGTTAAAATGAGTTGCTATCATATTTTGTCCTTGCTTTGAATTGCCACCTTTTGCGTATCCTATCCAATACCGCCAATCATCTTTGGTGTGCCATGGATATCTGACTAGGTTTCTTTTTCTTCTTGTGGATTTGGCTTGACAATGGGTATCATTGATTCAGCTTTAGTTCTGATCAGATTTCAAGCACTATAAATGGGAACTTCCTGGCAGCTGCTAGTTTGCCCTTTTTACTATATTTTTGCTTTAACTTCCCAAATTATCCTTCTCCTGATTAGCCATCTTCAATTCTGATTGTCTATGATGGTTAACTAGCAAAATTGGAGATAACCTTAAGTTCTCAGCATCCCAGTTGGTTGCAGTTACCATTCTGATTAAATCTCTCGAGTATGTTTGGTTTTTCTTGAACTGAATTGATGTTTCAGTAGAGGCTAAATGTGGCTTTGTCTCAGCAATATTTGTTATTGTGTTGTGTACCAGAGTGTTGCTGAAGAGGAAGTGGAGCTCGAACCAGAGCCTGAGCGGGAGTATACTCCAGCAGGACGAGCTCTTAAGGCAAAATAGTGAGTTTTTATTCACGTTCATTTTATATTTGCTCGAGGATATTGTCAACTTGTTTCTTGTCAAGTTCCTTTTATATTTGCAGTATCCAATAATCTGATTAGCCGTGGATAATACAAGGATTTTAGAAATTCAAGCTCATTAAGTTATTTCGCCGGAGACTATTGACTAAATCTATGCTTTTATTGTGTCCCTTTCAACAGCGCCAAGCTTCGTGCTAGACAAAAAGAGCGATTGGCAAAACGGAAATCTAATGAATCATCCACTCTCATCCAGGGATTTTATGGACCAAACTTATTCCCTCAGTTCCCACCTCTGCCTGCTAAAATAGATAATCAAATGACTGTATCAACTCAGCCTATTGAAGAGAAGGATTCAACCATGGAGTTGGGTAATAAGAATCATAGTCAAACCCCAGGACAAAATAGCAAGACTGACGTGACTGTGATGCTGCAGCGGGTATCAGAGCATAAATCCACTGTTGATTTGGAGCTACCTATTATGTCTAGTCTCTTTCCAGATGTTCCCGGGTCAAATGAACATTCTAACACAACCTCCATGAACCCGATGCACAACTTGTTGCCTGTGTTAGGTTTGTGTGCTCCAAATGCTAACCATTTGGAGCCATTTCAGCGGAAATTCTCAAGAGCAAATAAAAGACAATACAAGCAAGGACTTGGCCTCGAGTTACCACCACCTTCTACTTGTTCTGGAATGTTAAATGAGATGAATGGTAAAGGAAATGAGACCATCTCAAGCAGATTCAAATTTTCGGATATTACTTCAGGCACTTCTCTTTTACAAGTTAAGAACAACATCCCTGATAATTATCTAGCACTGAATCCGGTATGCTCTCTCTCTCTCTCTCTCTCTCTCTCTCTCTCTCACGCACACACACACGCACGCGCGCACACACACACACACACACGTACGCATACATAGATTTGATTAAACTATAGATTTGATTAAACTATCTCGTCCTTTTGCAGCATCCGCTGGATGTTCTGAAAGGAAAAGGCTCGTTGGAACACCTAGGAAATGCTGGTACTACTTCCTCTGATTTCGGAGAAAAGACGCTCTTCCGCAAATTACCCTTTGATGAAAAATCGATGCCGAAATATTCATTTCCTAGTTCAAACTTGCCCCATCCAACCTCTGATTTGTTCTCAAGCTTATCGCTGGGATCTAGTCTAGCAGACCGAAATGATTCTGTGCTTGAACTTCCAAAGCTTCCATTATTGCCAAATCTCAAATTTCCTCCAGATCTTGCAGGTTATAATCGACGAGAACAGCAGACTCCCCTGGGATTGTGCCCGGATCAGATGCCACCTTCATTTTTATCGTTTCCTGAAAACCATCTAAAAGTTCTTGAAAACATTATGCTTAGGACTGGATCTGGCTCTGGCAATCTGCTGAAATTGAAATCAAAGGTAGATATCTGGTCTGAGGATGAACTTGATTATCTGTGGATTGGTGTTCGTAGACATGGAAGGGGGAAGTGGGATGCGATGCTACAAGATCCAAGGCTCAAGTTTTCAAAGTTCAAAACTGTGGAAGATTTGTCAGCAAGATGGGAAGTAGAACAACTTAAGATCTTGGATGGGCCAATGTTTCCAGGACCAAAGTCTGTTAGGCCTCCAAAGTTCGCAAATTCATTATTACTTTCTGGGATATCTGATGGAATGATGGCACACACATTCCCTGGAACAAGCTCTGATGGAATGATGGCACGTGCATTGCATGGAAGTAAATATGCTGGGTCAATGAAATTCCAAACCTGCATTACAGATATGAAATTGGGGATTGGTGGTCTGCCAGCTACTTTGCCACGTTTTGGACTATCTGATCCGCCTGTGCCAACTTGGGTTGCAGACAAGTTGCCAGCAAAGTTGTCTGGAGAATCTGCTGCGGGACCCTCTGATAGATTAGTTGTTTCCTCTAGCGTGCAAGCAGAATCGCCACTTCTGTTGAAGCCATCCGGAACTAGTAGCTTGTATTCTCTTGGTTTAAATTCTTCAGACAGTTACAAGTTACTGATGGAGGGACAAAATGATGCGGCTAGGTTGGGTTTATTGTCTGGCCTTAGTAACGTGGGTAACAGTGAGCCTACTAGTTCTTCTCTGGTTGCCAATTATAACAGGGATAAGATGGTTCCCCAATCTAAAGGAAAAGAAGTTGCTGCTGCATGTGCTCCAAATGAGAAGCTTCCACATTGGCTTCGAGAAGCAGTAGATGCTCCTGGTAGAACTCTTGAATCTGACCTGCCACCAACTCTGTCTGCAATAGCACAATCTGTTCGCGTCTTATATGGGGAAGAGTCCTCCAAAATCCCCCCATTTCTTGTACCAGGATTGCTTCCCCCCCAACCCCAGGATCCTCGATGCGGTTTTAAAAAGAAAAAGAAGAAGAAGAAGAGATCACAGGCAGCCAATCAGAACATGCAAGTGGTTGCCGGTAACTGCCAAGGTAGTCACCAAGGAGAACATGCTGGTCCATCATCTATTGCCACAGATCCAGCCTTTCCTTTGCATACAAGCTCCAGTGATGGGGTTGCAGGAACATTTGTTGATCCCAACCTCAGTATACCCTCTCTCAATCAGAAAATGACAAGTCTCTCATCTTCACCCGAGACGATTGCGATCAAGGAAGTGACTGCAGGGCTTTCTCCTTCACCACAAGTTGTTGAACTCATCTCCTCCCGTGTCGCACCTGGTCCAACTACCGCAACACACCGAGGCTTCATTGATGGCTTGCAAAATTCTTCTGTTCAAGGGAGCTCCAAACCTCAAGCAGCATGTGTGGTACAGGAGGCAAACCGTAGGTCACCTGTTGTAGAAGAGCAGATTGGAAGTCGTGATTCTAGGAAAACGCTGTCTGACCCTGTTCACCCCAGACTAGCAGATGGAGAGGAGATATGTTCAGAAGAGACGATGACAATTGAACATGTAAACAACCATGAACCATCGACATGTATGGGGAGTTGATTGGGAAACGGGTCTTCTCAAACTGTCAATGCTTCTGAGAGAGAGAGAGAGAGAGTGCTATTCTACTCAGTTTTGTAGTAGGCAGGTAAATTGTTAAGAGTAAGGTGCATCTGAACTTAGTTATTGTAATGTTTTGTAAGATAAGATAAAGGTAGAATGTTTCCTCGATAATATTAAAGCCCAAAATCAATGTTTGGATAAGTAAAGTTGGTCACTTCAGATTATAGAATATTTAAACTCACTGCTGCAAAAGAGTGATTGTAAGCTGTGTGATTCAATGGTTGCAGTTCTGCGTATGAGCTTTTACTGTGTGTGTGTGTATGTTTTGGTGGAAGTTTGTGCTATTGTGAATCAGGACTTAACCGAATCCAAAACGTATAGATAATGATTGGAGAAAACAGGCTCTTGATGACACAATTAATCAAAATGTCCACAATTAATTGAAATATATGGTTTAACTTTGGTTAGCAAAGATGTGAATTATAGTGTAGTGTCAATTGGGAAAAGCCTCGTTTACATAATAAATAAATCTAGCAAATCAATGACACGGAATGATGTCAAATTACGAGAATTAATGTTATATATGATGTGGTGATAGGTGAGAACTGTTGTGTAAAATAGTGAGTCCATTGTGTAGTCATAGCATAGCTCGTGTCAAATAAGTGGAGGCATTATGTAGTTTATGGCAAAAAAATGGACATATACTTACTTGCCCCCCTTAATAGGGTATTGCAGGAAATGGCTTCCTCTCGTATTTACTAATTGATTTTAGGGTTTTTTTTTACACCTAACGTCCCTAACCTTTCAACCATTGAGAGATTACGTCCCCAATCTTTATTGCTGTTGTGGTGAGTCCCCAATCTTTACACAAATCCAAGCATGTGCAACCCAATTGACAAAATAAACAAGGGCATTACTGGTACAACACAACTATTGTCACTTCTTTCTAAAAACTTGTATCATCTTCTCTCCAAAACTCCTCCCTCCATTTATATATATGGTTCCATGCGCTATGAAACTCCAAGTTTCCATCCAAAGGTTTCTACATGTTATATTACTTTATTGCAGTGACAACTCCGGAACAAACTTGTAAGCATTAGAGACATGGTTGGGCAAACCCAGATTTGTTATTGCATTGATAATCGTGCTTTTTTGCGTAGAAGCTGCCGATGGAGGCTATGTTATGCATAATCATTCTACGTACTTTAGCGTTATTTACACCCTATCTTTTTGTTGTGTTGAACGGGTTGTCCATGGAATGAAGATATGAAGATTCAAACACGAGTTTTGGGTGTACTTTGATTGGGTTAATTTCACAAAAGGTCCCCAACCTTTGAGTTTAGAATCGGATAGGTCCCCAATCTTTTTTTCGTCTTCCTGGGTCCCCAACCTTTCATAAATGCGCACAATAGGTTCCTCTTGTCACTGTTCCCTCAACTTTTCATATAAAATGACGATTATACCCTTTAGCCTTTTAATTTAAAAGAACATTTAAAAATATTAAAAATAATAAAAAAATTAAAAAAAAAACAAAACACCCACCCCTACCACATCCCACCACTTCCCCTCCCAAGAGGGCCTCCAGAAATGGCTGCCGGAGGCTGCCCTGGGGTGGGGTGGGGTGGGGTGTTTTTCTAATTTTTTATTATTTTTAAATTTTTTTAAATTAAAAGGTT
This sequence comes from Nyctanthes arbor-tristis, assembly GCA_963692815.1. NCBI lineage: Eukaryota > Viridiplantae > Streptophyta > Magnoliopsida > Lamiales > Oleaceae > Nyctanthes > Nyctanthes arbor-tristis. The sequence goes on from CAVNYN010269632.1 coordinate 28,861, forward strand.
AAAGGATATAATCGTTATTTTATATGAAAAGTTGAGAGAATAGTGACAAGATGAACCTATTGTGCGCATTTATGAAAGGGTGAGGACCCAGTAGAGTGAAAAAAAGGTTGGGGACCTATCCGATTCTAAACCCAAAGGTTGGGGACCTTTTGTGAAATTAACCCTACTTTGATTCGGAAATTGAAGGGACGTATAAGGAAAAATGTAAAGGATGGGATGGTAGGTGTAATGTGATAAGCGTATTTTATATGCAAAAATACTTCTCTTAACTTATGCAATTCTATATGAAATCGAGCAGATTTCTACCTAATTTGTATGAATATGGTTCATATAGGTGAAAAGCTCAAATTGGAGTGATACAAGTGAAAAGAACTATTTTTGAACCAAATTGAGCTTTACATGCATCAAGATGTGAAGGCTCGAGAGTGGGAAGAGAAAAGATCAATGTCAACAAGTGTGAAGGCCGAATGCCACCGTTAGGGAACTTGAAAGAGGTCATTTGTGTCATGTTTAAAGAGAGTGGGGACCTCTACGCAGAGTCCAAGAAGTTTAGGGACGTGTTTAAATGAAGAAAAAGCTGAAAAGGACCATTACCGCAAGAAAAAGTCAAATCAGGGATTGAATCGCACGTGCTGAAAGTAGGCCGCGGGTGGGCGCGGCAAGCAAACCGCCCCCTACCCGCGGCCTAGCCAATTTTCTGCTGGGGGCCGGTAGGCCGCGGCAAGCATGCCCGCGGCCACCCGCGGGCTTACGTGAGCTTCTGTTGGCCGCGGCCACCCGCGGCCCGTATCGGGGGAAATCCGTTTACGCGTTTTCGGGCCCTTTTTGACACATTCTAGGGTGCTAAGGTCTCCCCAACTATAAAAGAACGAGAACCCTTCGGTAAAAGGGGGGATGGAGGATAAGAAACTCATTCTTGAGGCTAGAAGATTGGAGCAAGGGTTGAAGCCGAGGTTTGCGTGAAGATTGAAGGACGGAGTTCTTCGTTTGGTGCAAACGTTTCCTTCATTATTCTTCGTCTTTTCTTTTCTAGAATCTGGTCATGTATTCAAACCCTATGAATGCTTATGTTATGAATTCATTTAGCATGCGTAACTAATTTTCCTCGTTGAGACAATCGATGAAGCAATAGACATGTTTTGATTGTGTTAATTTCATTCATGACTCTAATTGTTATTGCGTGCTTATTTTCTATTGTG
>CAVNYN010269633.1:0-49920 GCA_963692815.1 Nyctanthes arbor-tristis
TTATTCTTTATCGTCAGCTTGTTGAGCTCTCGGTAGTCGATGCACATTCTCATTCTGCCATCTTTCTTTTTAATGAACAGAACCGGTGCTCTCCAATGGGGCATACTTGGTCTAATGAAACCCTTCTCTAATAGCTCCTCTAGTTGAACTTTAGGTGCCATACGATAAGGAGCTTTAGACATTGGTGCTACACCGGGTACCAAATCTATGGAGAATTCCACCTGCCTGTCTGGTGGAATACCTGGTAAATCTTCTGGGAAAACATCTGCGTATTCACAAACCACTAGTACACGGTCCAAAGTGATTTCAGTCATTAGCTTACCCTGAAGGCTAACCAAATATCCCTGGCAACTGCCTTTTGCCAATAGCTTCTTTGCTTGTACACTGCAATAAGGCGAGGAAGTGCTCTGACCTTTGATCCATACAATCTAAATGCCTCTTCCCCATTTTTCCGAAACACCACTTCTTTTTCATGGCACATGATGGTAGCACGGTTATTACTTAACCAATCCATACCCAATATAATGTCAAAGTCCTTCATCTCGATTATTTTCAGATCTACTTTCAATATTAGTCCGTCAAAATCAATTGGTACTGCCCTAGCTATCTTATTCGTCTTAATAGTTTCCTCTGATGGAAGGCTAACCTCAAGTGAACTACCCTTTCTCTCTCTTGCCAATTTCAGTCTAGCTAGGCATGAGGTAGATATAAAAGAATGCGTGGCACCTGAGTCTATCAACACATATACAGGAATACTAGAAACAGATAGTATACCTGCTATCATATAACATTACTATCAAAGAACATTTAAATCAAGACATGTATAGGAATACCATAATTAATTAGTATACCTGCTATCACATTAGCATCATTGATGGCATCCTCGTACGTCATGGCAAATACACGAGTTTTTCCTTTATTAGCCTACTGCATGCTCTTCTTCTGGTCAGTGTTCTGAGTAGGAGTGTTCGGGCAATCAGATGAAAAATGGCCCGGCTGACTGCACCTGTAACATACTCCTTTGCCCCATAAGCACTCTTCTCTATGCAGCTTCTTAGAGTTAGGGCATGGTGGAATTGAGTTAGCAGATCTTCTTCCAGTCGACCTTGTGTTTGGCTTCTTGTTGGATGTCTGGTTCCTGTTTTGCCCCTGGTACGGCCCCTGCCATTTCCTCTTTCCTTGGTTTTGCTGATTGGTCTTGTCCCTGGACCATCACAATGTGCCCCAGAATAGGCTATTTTCTGAGCCATCTTCACCACCTGCTCATAAGTGGGCAATGAGTAAGAGCAAACAATCTAGCCAATATCCGGACGTAAGCCCCTCTCAAACCTCCGAGCTTTCATGGCTTCAATGGTGACCAAGTGTGGGGCATACCTACACATCTCCTCAAATTTCCTCTCATATTCAGTAACGTCCAAGTCGTCCTACTTCAAATTCAAGAACTCGGACTCCTTATGATCTCGAAGAGCCTGTGGGAAGTACTTATCTATTAATTCTGTTTTGAACTGTTCCCATGTCAGGTTCCTTTGCTCCTTCTGCGTCCTAGTCCTGCACGCGGACTCCCACCAATAGCCAGTACGCCCTTCAAGCATGAATTCTGCACACAACACTTTCTGATTATCAGGGCATGAGATGTGGCAGAAGATCTTCTCAATAGACCTTCTCCACTCTTCCACGGCCAAAGGATTATTGCCACCATCAAACTTGGGTGGCCTACTCCTATGGAACTGCTCAACAATAGACTGGGGTGGGGCAGCTTGAGATGTAGGAGCGCTCTTCCGATCTGTCTTGCACTGCTTGGAGCAAATCCCTCATCAGGTTGGCTTGTGCATTTCCTCGTGCCATTTCCTTTACATAGGATTTCAAAATGAGTTTACCCCCATTGTTATCCAATTATAACACAAGCATTCGCACATAACAAGTAAAAACCATTCATATCAATAGGGCAAGATGGAAACCTTATTTCATTAATCACTGAATATCCTTAAATGAGGAGTACAAAATATCTTAAATTAATGAATAAAATTGTAAACTGAAATAAATGCTATCATAAATTCCATCTCCCTATCCTGCTACTCTACTCATCTAACCATCAATTTCCCCCATTGCCGACTGGCGGTGTACTGGGGGTATAAGTAGGGGTGCTTCCGCTCGGTGATGTACTTGGGGTATACTCATAAGGTCCATGCACTTCAGATTTTGCATCAGATACCCCGTGGTTCTCCTCTAACGCTATGACTTCCTCATCCACAACTTCCTGCACTGGTTCGGGGACAGGCATGGGCACATGTACCTCTCCCCGCATCACCAGCTTACCACGGAAGGTCTGGTAATCTACTTCTACCCCATGACGCCCTCTCAACTCCCCAAGCAACTGGGAGATCTGGGGACGCCGGTTCTTTGAAAAGGTCGATATCAAGTGACCAATAGAGTCTACATTATTTGTCCTGAACCCACTGGCAATTGCTTCATGCCATGCCATATTTTAACCAAGTATGTGTTCTAATATGGTAGCTCCAAGCGCAAACCTATATGACAAGTACCTATGGAAGATCGTATAGGTCCTTGCCCCGAACACTTGCATCCTATCTCCTGTCATGGGTGCCATATCTGAAAAGTACTGTTTATGTAAAGTCCAGCTAAGTATTACTATTCTGTCAACTAAAGCTAATTTCAAGGACCAAGAAATCATTAAATCTTTTCTTTACTTAAAATAATTATATATTATGCCCAGTTATGCTCAAACTCGATTCTTTCGTAAAGTTGAATACAAGTCTTCTTTCCTAAATATATGTCTTACAATGTCTCATAAATAATATGTATTTGACATAATATCATAAATACTTTTCAAAATAAGTAATTATCTCAAACCAATAAATCTTTCTTTTACCTTCAGAGTAGCGGAGGAAGCTATGGCAGTGGCAACCTATAAAAATTCTTGACTTCATTTTAGTAATTTTTTTTTTTTTTGAAAAATTTTACAAGTCTACAGAAAAGTCTACTTTGGGCATAGCCCGTACAGTTTTGCTCTTGGGTTCTCACCCAAAAGGCCTCATGTCAGTTGGAGTAGGTTTCTTAACTTATAAATTGGTCTCACTTTCTTCACCCAAGCAATGTGAGATTGAGGCTGTTACAATCACCCCACCTAAAGGGACCCAACGTCCTAGTTGGCCACACTTTCGGTTGGGTTCTGCTCTGATACTATCTCTAATGACCTGCTCCACTTTAACATGATATTATTCACTTTGAGCCTAGCCTGCATGGTTTTGCTCTTGGGTTCTCACCCAAAAGGCCTCATGTCAGTTGGAGTAGGTTTCTTAACTTATAAATTGGTCCCACTTTCTTCACCCAAGCAATGTGGGATTGAGGTTGTCACATTCACCCCACCTAAGGGCACCCAACGTCCTTGTTGGCCACAGTTCTGGTTGGGCTTTGCTCTGATACCATCTGTAACGACCTGCTCCACTTTGGCATGATATTATTCGCTTTGGGCCTAGCCGGCATGGTTTTGCTCTTGGGTTCTCACCCAAAAGGCCTCATATCAGATGGAGTGGGTCTCTTAGCGTAAGAACTAGTCTCTCTTTCTCTACCAAGCGATGTGGGATTGAGGCTGTCACAATCACCCCACCTAAGGGGACCCAACGTCCTTGTTGGCCACACTTCTAGTTGGGCTTTGCTCTGATACCATCTGTAACGACCTGCTCTACTTTGACATGATATTATTCGTTTTGGGCCTAGCAGGCATGGTTTTGCTCTTTGGTTCTCACCCAAAAGGCCTCATGTCAGATGGAGTGGGTCTCTTAGCTTAAGAACTGGTCTCTCTTTCTCTACCCAAGCGATGTGGGATTGAGGCTGTCGCAATCACCCCACCTAAGGGGGCCCAACGTCTTCGTTGGCCATACTTTATGTTGGGCTTTTCTCTGATACCATTTGTAACGACCCGCTCCACTGTTGACATGATATTGTCTGCTTCGGGCCTAGCCCGCAAAATTTTGTTCTCTAGTTCTCACTCAAAAGGCCTCATGTCAATTGGAATGGGTCTTTTGGTATATAAATTGGTCTCAATTTCTTCACCCATGCAATGTGGGATGGAGGCTGTCACACTAAGAGACCCACCCCATCTGACATGAGGCCTTTTGGGTAAAAGTCAATGAGCAAAATCGTACAGGCTAGGCTCAAAGTGTACAATATCATGTCAAAGTGGAACACATAGTCACATCTTGCTTGCATTTACTCTCGAATTCTTGGCGTCTAAACCAGACGCTTTGAATTTCAAAATCCTTTAGCCTATCCTAATCTTGCCACGTGTTTGCTGTTTAATGGAATGGCGTGTTCTCGGGAGCCTTCAGGCAGCAATCATTAATTTGATTGTTGCCCCTTCATTTCCCAAGGCAACACGCAGCCGCCACGCTTTATCTTCCTCAACCTTATTTATACCCTTTCCCTCTCTTCTGTTTCCTTTTTTATCTCTTACCTATTCTGGAAAATTTACCTTTTGAGATTGAGCTATTCGCCCCAAGGGATTTGGTACTTCTTAATACCCTTCTCAAGACTTCGAGGGATTCTTTCTTTAAGGTAACCCTTTTTGCAATTTCGGAGACTCTTGGGGATTTCTTTTTCAACGTTCCCTTGCTCATCGAAAGTCTGAGATAACGAGATGGTGAGTCGAGAAGGAGAAGAGGGTCAAGTGAGTGTTGATTAGTATGATGGGGAGAGTGAGAAACAGGGAGAGGAAGCTGAGGCAAGCTCTAATAGGCGGCCTCCGGCAGCGGTAGTAGTCGAGAAAGATTTGCAGTGACCATGTAAGGAAATGCCTTTACAGGTGTGGGAGACAGATTTATGCATGGTCCGTCAATAGTGTCGTTTATCCGATTACGTGGGACTGCAAGTCCATTACAAGGACAAAAAAATGTTTGAGGCGAACACAAAAAAAATAGTTAAGGCTGGGTTTAGGGTTCCACCTCCCAGACATATGCTCTTCCGATCTGCAATTCTGGGGGTTGCTCCCTCACAGATCCCGCCAACTAGATGGAGGACCATAATAGGGGTCTTAGCCGTTTGGCAGCATACCCCCAGTCCGGAGGATTTCGACTCTTACTATTGATTGAAATCCTTTCACTCTGGGAGAAGAGCGGTTCTGTATGGCAGCTCGCCCCAAATCAGAAGCCCACCTTTTGTTATCAATTTTTTCCTTTTAATCTTTGTAAAATGAATGGGTTATTTATAGGGTATATTTGTAACCACCATTTAAAAAATTAATTTTTTTATTTGATTTATTTTAGAAAAGTATAATGGGTTTTAGAGTAGGTTTTTAAAATGAACAGAAGGGGCCTTTAACAATTAAATCGGCTCTTACAAGACTTGGCTGTTTCATTTAGGACTTAGTTAGATTAATAAAATCAATCTGGTCCAATTTGATTAGTTTAATTAATTTGCTTTTAATCAAACTTTTAATGTCTATAGTAATGCCTCAATTTTCCAACCGAAGCACTATTAAAATGCCAGCTTTCCTATACGCTTGCACTAACAACATGCAAAAGTACTAAAATATATTTCATTTTTTTGGTTAACCCAAGTCTCAAAAGTTCTAAGTAAGAAAAACTCTTGGTAACATAATTATTCCAAAACAAGAAGAACCATTGGAAATAGTAAAATGTTGGAAATAAATAGTTTAATACATAGAACATCTACCCAAACCCAAAACTCTTGAAATTACATAAATTGCTGAAAGTAAATTATTTAAAGGCGTGGCCGCTTCTTATTCCGCCTGCACCAACACCTTAGTTAGCATAGTTACACTCAATGAGCTATGCAATAACACCATGTCAAAATTAAATGTACTTTTTTGATCATGAATATCATACCTGAAAATTTCCATGTATCAACATCATATTAGTCAACTATCCTATGGCTTTGCAAGGGTTCCCTTTTACAACCTTAGACCTATTTACAGTCCCCGACAGTTTATTACATGCGCTAAAGTTCTAATTGGACTGTGGCTTTCGAAGGGTTCTTTTCTACAACCCCGAACCTATTTACGGTCCTAGTAAGTATGATTATATGTATATATAGAAAATCAACAGAGAACATAAATTAATGACATTGTAATAAAGTGAACTACATTGCACAGATTTCTCCATCTAAAAAGTCTTAAAAATCTTGAAAATCGAGTGTGGATGGGAAGTTACTGGACTTTGGAAATCATAGCACCCTCATCTAACAAAAAAACGTTCCAGGGGAAATACTTATTTTTCTTTTGTTAATACTTTTAAAGCATACCATATGTATAGTAATTTATTTGAACTTTACATGTGCATTAAAATAAGTTAATTAAATAATTGTTGAAGTTTAAAAGGTTAACCATTATCATTTAGAACTTTAGGACTATGTTATAACTTGCAAAAGTTTGTTTGGGCTCAACTGAAGATTTCTTAAAAGTATTAGGGACTAGAATATGAGTTCTGAAAGTTTCTTCAATTCGATTAATTAGATTCAAAACTTTAGGACAAACTTACCCATCATACGAACAACTAGGATCAACTTATACATTTTACAAACCCTTGGATTAGGAAAGCAATTATCAAACTTTGTAAAATTTACAATTCAAGATCCTTGCCATGAACAACCAGCTTGAGAATTTTCATGAAACTTTGAGGCTTTAAAACCTAACTTTTCTCAGTGATTCAACGCTCAACTTATAGGGAAACGCTCCCCGTCATGAGGGCTACAAGCTCATACAAGCTAAACTAAGAATGGTGGAACTTTTGGTCGACGGTACAAAACGAGTCTTACTATTTCCCGGTGATCAACTCATTTCTTGCTATTCAGATTCTATGTAATGTGGAGAAGAATATATATGACTTTTATGGCTTAAAGGTAATATTTGAGAAAAGACCAAATGAGCCAAGTCCCGGTGCGACCTAGAAAGCTTAGATTTTCTTGTACATTAATAAGATCTACTTTTATCCACATATTCTACGTATGAACTTGTGGCTGCAAATTTGTGTAAATATGCATATAACATGTATAAATGTGCATGCAAAATTTCTCGACGCTCTTCCGATCTGGCTATTTAGAAAGATGCATGGAGAATTGTCATAAGCGTTAAACATTCATAAAGGTGCATAATGAATTGAGAGTTGAATGAACACTTACATGGCTTTGAGAAAGCTATTAATATTATGTGGGGTTGCCAGAGTTCTTTTGAGTGTTGTGAGAAGATGAGATAGTTATGTAGATGAAAAGAGTTTTGCTTAGGTGAAAAGAGTTTTTGCTTTGAGTCTCTATCTTGAATAAGAGGTTGTTTTTGAATTGGAGAGGGAAATTATATCTCACTTCTCCACGTCTCCTACTCCTACGAAATTAGGTTGCTTTATGTCTATCTTTATTTTATTTTATTTATTTATTTATTATTTGTTTTTCTTTTTTTGCAAAAAGAATTTTTGTTCTGTGGCTTGTTTTGCTTGTTTAGCCAAATACTCACATTGGATATATAGAGTTAATTGTTTAAAGCCCAAGACTATTTGGTTACGTAGATTAGGTCCAATAAATTATAGTTCGCTATTTTTCTTTGGATTAGAATAATTGATAAGTTTGAACTGAATTTAAGTTTTGACCTTTTTGCCGATCAATTTATTTGATTCAAATTTCTGCTTGATGGGCACACATAAAAAGAAATATTTACTAAGAAAGTTTGAGTAAGTCGTGGTGACACAACTTTAGTTAAAATAATTTTACGACAGAATCTTCCAGTCATTACAACCTTCCCTACTTAAAATAAATTTCATCCTGGAAATTTAGACTTACTTGTTTTATAAATTATGGGTATTTGTCTAGAATGTCTCTCTCTTTGTCTCGCTCCTACGTTGCTTCTTCCTTTATATGTCTACTCCATTGGACATTCACTACAGGGATCTATTTATGTTGTAAAGTATACATTTTTCTCTCTAGTATGGCCATGGGCTCCTTCTCATAAGACATGTCCTTCTTGACATCCAAGTTAGCGTAATTGACTACGTGACTGGGATCATACACATATTCCCCTCAACATGGAAACATCGAATACGTTATGAACTGCTGACAATTCTAGAGGCAGAGCTAGCCTGTAAGCTACATTACCTATCCGTTCCAGTAACTCTCAGTTTCAGTTTGCCCTTCTTCCCAAATATTACCATACCCTTCATTGGTGCTATCTTCAGAAAAACCTTTTTACCAACTTTTAACTGCAAATCCTTTCTCTTCTAGTCGGTATAGGACTTTTGTCTAGTCTGAGCCTATCTAATCCTTTATTTGAACTTCTTGATCTCCTTCACAATTCCCTCAATCAATGTAGGTCCCACCACTCTCTTTTCTGTAACCTCCTCCCAATGAACATGAGATATACACTTTTTCCCATAGAGAGTCATGGGACCACATCGATAATTGATTGATAACTGTTGTTGTATGCGAACTCAACCAAGGGCAAATACTATTCCCAATCTCTATCCAAATCCAATACACACGCTCTCATCATTTCTTCCAAAATCTAAATGGTTCTTTCTAACTGACCATCTGTTTGTGGATGATAAGTAGTACTAAACTTCATTCGGGTTCCTATAGTTGTCTGTAGGCTTTGCCAGAACTTAAAAGTAAACCTAGTATCCCTATCCAACACTATTGAAACCGATATCATGTGTAACCTCACTATTTCTATCATATATGTATGAGCAAATTGTTCTACAATGCACGTCGTCTTCACTGGCAAAAAATGGGCAGACTTGGTCAGCTGATCCACAATCACCCAGTTATGTGCTCCTATTTCCACTCAAGAATGCCCAACGGATTCGTCTATCCAGACGGGCATTGATGCTCAGCTTTGACTTGCTGACATGTTATGCATCTTCGACAAACTGTCTAATTGATCTCTTCATGTTCCTCCACTAGTACACTTTTCTCAAGTCGTGGTACATCTTTGTACACCCTGGTGTATAGCATATGATGTATAGTGAGCTTCCTCGAGAATCTCTCTTCTCAACTCCTCATCTTTAGGTAAACAAAGTCTTCCCTTATACATGAGAGTGCCGTCTGAAAAAATTTCAAAGCCTTTAATGCTTCTAGTAAGAGCTCGGGTTTTCATTCTACATTGAAACTTATCTGTGTCATTTTTCTGTGCTTCTTTTATCTTGTCCCTGATAGATTGTCAGACTACGAGTGCTGCTACTGCTGCTGTAGTATGATGAGGGATGAAAACCTCAATCTTCATTATGAAAAATTCCTGAAAAAACTATTCCTGATTAGTAAGAGTAGCTAATTGTCCTTTACATTTCCAGCTAAAGCATCAGTAACCACATTAGCCTTGCTGTGGTGGTAATGGATAATGCAATCATAGTCCTTGACTAGTTCCAACCATTTTCTATGTCTCATGTTTAATTCATTTTGTGTGAAGAAATATTTGAGACTCTTGTGTTTTGTGTAAATATCACACTTACCACTATACAAATAATGCCGCTATATTTTTAAAGCGTGAACTACTGCTGCGAACTCTAAATCATAACTAGGATAGTTAAGCTTATGGGGCTTCAACTTCCCAGAGGCATAGGCTATCACCTTACCATGCTGTATCAGTACACATCTTAGACTTGTTTTGAGGCGTCACTGTTGATTGTGAACCCTTCTAAACCCTCTGAAACAGAAAACATCAGTGCGGATATTAGCTTCTTTTTCAATTCTGGAAGCTCTCTTTACATTTTTCTATCCATTGGAACTTAAAACCTTCCTTATCAATTGTGTCATGGGCCTACTATCTTAGAAAACCCTTCGGTAAAGCTTCAGTAGTAGCTAGCCAATCCCAAAAAGCTGTGAATCTCGTTTACGTTTATCAGATTGGTCACAAACTCGACCTGGCTGGATCAACTCGATTCCTTAGGCTATCACCACATGACCAAGGAAAGCTATTCGGTCCAGCCAAGTTCACACTTTTTGAATTTAGTGAAAAGTCTTTCCTTACAAAGTGTTCACAGCACAATACGAAGGTGCTCCTCACATTGTTCCTTGCTCCTCGAGTAGACCAGGATGTCATCAATGAATACGATGACGAATTGATCTAAGTAAGCATGGAAGACCCTGTTCATCAAAACCTAAATATAGCCGGCGCATTTGTCAATCTAAAAGGTGTCAAAGTGAACTTGTAGTGTTTGTAATGAGTTCTGAACGCAGACTTTGGTATATCATTGTCTTTGATTTTCAACTGGTGATAGCTTGATCTCAAATCAATCTTAGAGAATACACAGGCTCCCTTCAACTGATTGAACAAATCATCTGTCTTGGCTAAATGGTATTTATTCTTCACCATGAGGTGATTCAATTCCCTGTAGTCAATGCACATCCTTATTGACCCATCCTTCTTCTTTACGTATAGTACAGAAGCTCCCTATGATACACTTGGATAGATGAACCATTTATCTAACATCTCCTATAATTGTACCTTTAGCTCTTACAGATCCTTTGGTGCCATCTGATAAGGTGCCTTGGATATTGGTGCCGCTCCTAGTACCAAGTTAATAGAGAACTCTACCTGTCTATCAGGCATTACACTAGATAAGTTCTCTGGGAATACATCGATAAAATCTCGTACCACCAGTATGTCAGCTATAGTGAATTGCGTAGCTGACAGAATACTAATTTTTCCTCAACATTTTCTGTGCTTTCATCGCTGATAGAATATTGATTTTTGCCTTAATCTTAGCCCATAGAAGGAGAATTAACATTGCCTACGTTTCTGAAAGAGTATCTCTCTTTTGTGGCATTTAATAGTCACGTGATAACGAGTAAGCCAGTTTATTCCCAAAATTATGTCAAAGCTTCATGTTTATTATGTATAGGTCAGCCTTTAAATTCTTTCAATCAATTACTTGATTCACATCCCTAGATAGTACTAATTAGTGCTCATAGTCTCTCTCGAGGGAACACTAATCTCTTTGTGACATGCATTACCAGTCTTAGTGCAGAAACTAGATGAAATAAAAGAGTTCGCGGCACCAGAATCAAACAATACCAAAGCATGTATATTAAAAATTGATAAAATACCTATCCTTACATCCGGCTCACCCTCTACCTCTCTCTAAGTTAGAACATAGACTGTGGCCTTTCTTTTCTAATCTCGCCCTTATTCGACGTTACGAACTCTTTTCCCTTATTTTTGGGACAATCTCTAACAAGATGTCCCGGTTCATCTCATATGTAGCAAACCCTTTTACCAATCACACATTGTCCATGATGAGACTTGCTACACTTAGTGCACTGGAGTTTGTTCCTAAAGCACCAATCTAGGCTTTTTGTTTCTGATTTCTCTTCATTCCTCACACTCTTATACTGGTGCTTTCCCTTTCCTTTGTCTAAACTACCCCACTTCCTTTTTCTTGATGTTTCAGCGGGCTTATCAGTAGTGTTCTCTATTTTCTGATAGGAGGATATGTCTTGTGCATGCTCAGACACCTGTGCATATGTGGTAAGTCCATGACCAGCGAAAATACTCCAAATCTCTTGGTATAAACCTTACTGGAACCTTCTAGTTTTCTTGAGCTCAGAATCCACTAGGTATCGAGATAATTGGTTGAACATCATCTCATACTCTACATCGACATACTTCCTTGTTTAAGGTCCAAGAACCCTGCCTCCTACTGATCCCTGGTGGATAGCAGAAAGTATTTCTGTAAGAATACTTCCTAGAAATCTACCCCATGTCATCTCACGTCGCTGTTCTTTAGTCCTTGTTCGCTTGTATGAGTCCCACCAGTACCCTACGTCTTCATTCAGCATAAACACAACACAGAACAATTTCTGTGAGTCTGAGAGATCGGAAGAGCTCAAATATCTGCCCCAGTGGCCTAAGCCATTTTTCTATGGCCAAAGGTCCTGCTTGTCTGCTAAAGGTAGGAGGCTTGAATCGACGGAATAGCTCTGCCACCTAGCTAGTACTATTGGTGGTTGCTTGGACAACTGCAACGTTTTAGGGTGCAACTGGAGCTTGTTGCTATTGGGTCAGCCTAGTGAGCGTTCACCAAATTTATTAGTAGATCGTTTTCGGCATTGCCGATGGTTGTGCTCCGCTGGTACCAACCTGACGCCTATTAGCAAAGGCCCTTAGTTGGCATGCTGGTGGCATTTTCTTGAATACTCAAAATCTTGTTTCAATCATACATTGCATAAATTCCATCTACCATGAATTCATTCACAACACCACATAAATACCAACAAGTGAACAAGAGAAGATGATGACTAAATATCAAACTTTCCTTATCATCCAAATCTTTGCATTCAAATGAGATTATCCACATTTCAAAAAGTCATATCAGTCTGGAACAAAAATAGTCAAAATCCTACTTCTAAAAAGAATGAAATAACAAATCATGAAATGTTTCATATTAACTGAATAGTCATATACTCTGCCTAATCATCATCGCTAATGATTATTACAACAATCTCATCATCCATGCCAATAACAATAATTTCATGCACTTCATCATCACTAACAATCATGACATCATCCCCATCACTGCTAGCCTTTCCAGATCGCTGCCATCACCAAAGTCATCATCACTATGGTCATACCCATCATGGTTGTTTGCTCTACCTGTAGCACATTCAGGCCCTGATCTTATTTATTTTCCTCTACCTATAGCATGTTCGGGCCCTAATCATTGTTGTTTTGCTCTACTTGTAGCATATTCAAGCCTTGATCACTAGCTCCCTGGTCATTTACTCCCTAAGGCTCTTCCCACATCTCTATCGATAGCTGAGCAAATGCTGGAAAGTTGATTTAGGACGGCTAAGGAGGCCTCTCCATCAATACATCTGGCAAAACTTGCTTGGCTTTCCCTTGAAGCCTTGGTGGAAGCGTTGTGGTAAGACGTCGGGTAGCGGTATAATCATTAGCCCACTGTGTAGCCATGTTTCAAGCGGCTGCCCACAGTGCCAACATTGCAACTATGTGATGCACGACGGTATGGAGCAGGTTCTAAACATAGTCCTCATACACTTGCGCCCTTGCCCTCAACTCGTAGTTAGAGGGATTGCACATCTTTTTATATAGGTTTGCTTAGTATGAACCATCTGCCATACCAGTTATAAAATAAGTCCAATAAGTTTCTTCGTTACCATCTAGTTTAGTCTAATTTTGAGAACTAAACTGATAATTTATTAAGTAAATATTATGCTTCACACCACGCCCTCAACACATACAAGAAAATAAATCATATAAATTTTAGTGCCAAATACCGGATACAATCTTTACATTCCAAACAACTGCGTCAACGATAAATAATTTTTCATTTCACGACCATCTAATATATATTGCATGTAAATTTCAGATGTAGCTATAAAAAAATATTTATAGTATCCAGAATATAAAACTTTAAATTTTTTTTCCACTCAATAAAATTTCCAAGTCACCTTTTCAGAGTCGGCGTGACGCGGTGAGAGTGGGGAACTGACTTAGTGCAGTTAATACTCAAGCCTTATAAATTTCACAATTTTTAAAATCAAGGTTTTTTTTCCAAGTCTACAGAAAGGAAGATCTGTCTCTAATACCAGCTCGTAAAGCCCCAATTTCCCAATTGAAGTGCTAGTAAAATGCTAACTTTCCTTACACTTGCACAAACAACATTTAAAAGTACGAAAATATATTTCCTTTTTTTCCGATCTACCCAAATCTCAAAAATTCTAAGTGGGAAAAAGTCTTGGCAATATAATTATTCCAAAACAAGAACCATTGGAAATAGTAAAATGTTGGAAATAAATAGTTTAATGCATAAAATGTCTAGCCAAGCCCTAAAGTCTTGAAATTTCATAAATTGCGGAAAGTAAATTATTTAAAGGCATGCCCACTTCTCATTCTACTTGCGCCAACTCCTTTATATGAAATGTTGTAAAAAGTTGGATGAGTATAGTTATATTCAGTGAGGTGCGCAATAACTCGACATGAAAACTAAATGTACAATTATGATTATGAATATCATGCCCAAAAATTTTCATGTATCAGCATCACATTTCCATGTAAGGTTATGATCATGAATGTCATACTGCCAAAAATTTCCCAAGAGTTCTTTTTTACAACCCTGGACCTATTTACGGTCCCAACAATTTATTACACGTGCTAAAGTTCTCCTTGCAATGTAGCTTCCCAAGGCACCTTTTACGACCCCAAACCTATTTATGGTCTTGGCAAGTATGATTACATGTATATAAAGATAATCTACACATAACTACAAGGCACATAAAGTAATGTTATGGTGATAAATTAAACTACATTGTATAGATTTCCCCACCTGAAAAGTCTTGAAGGTTTTGAAAATCGAGTATAGATGTGAAGTTACTAGAATTTGTAAATCACGGCAACCTCATCTAATAAAATAAATTACAAGGGAAATACTTAGTATTCTCTAGTTAATACTTAATTTATTCGAACTTTATATGTGCTTTAAAATAGGTTAATTAAATACTTATTGAAGTTTAATAGGTCAGTCATTATCATTTAGAATTTAGGGACTGTGTTATAAATTAGAGACTGAAATAAGAGTTTTGAGAGTTTCTTGTATTCAGTTAATTCGATTCAGAACTTCAGGACCAACTTACCTATCATATAAACTACTAGAACCAACTTTTGCATTTTACAAACCCATTAACTAAGAAAGAAATTATACACTTTGTCAAATTTAAAATTCAAGATTCGTACCATGAACGACCAACCCGAGAGTTTTCATGCAACTTTGAGGCTTTAAAACCTAACTTTTCTCAGCGAAATTCAACAGATCGGAAGAGCACACGTAAACAGTCCCCATCACGAGAGCTACAAGCTTATACAAGCTAAACTATGAATGGTGGAAAAAGGGGTCTTATTGTTTCCCGGTGATCAAGTGGGTTTCTTGCCAAAAAAAATGGTATATTTCGGTTCTATGTAACATGGGGAAGACATATATGTGACTTTTATGGCTTAAAGGTAATGTTTGAGAAACAACCATACGAGCCGGGTCTCCTTTCGACTTAGAAAACGTGGGTTTTCTTGTACTTTAATATGCTCTAGTTTTATAGACGGCGTGTATGCATGAAATTGTGGCTGTAAATTTGTATAAATATGCACGTAATATGTATGAATGTGTATGTAAAATTTGTCACAGTTTGTAGAGATAAGCTATGTAAAAATATGCATGGATAATTGTCATAAGTATTAAACATTTATATAGATGTCTAATGAATTGATGTTGAATGAACACTTACCTGGCTTTGAGAAAGCTATTAAAATTCTATGGGAGTGCTAGAGTTCTTTTGAGTGTTTGGAGAAGATGATAGAGACATGTTGAGATGGTTATGTATATGAAAAAAGTTTTGCTTATACGAAAAGCGTTTTTGCTTTGAGTCTCTATCTTGAATCAAGGATTGTTTTTGAATTGGAGAGAGAGATTATCTCCCACTCCTCTACGTCCCCTACTTTGAAGAAATTAGGTTATTTTATTTTATCTTTATTTTAGTTTATTTATTTTTTATTATTATTATTATTTTTTGGCTATAAGAATTTTTCTTTTGTGGCTTATTTCACTTGTTTGGCCCATTACTTATATTAAGTATGTAGGGTTGATTGTTTAAAGGCCAAGACTTTATTTGGTTACGTAGGCTGGGTCTTATAAATTATAGTTTGCCATTTATCTTTGGATTTAGGTTTAACCAAAATAATGGATAAGCTTGAACCGAATTTGAGATTTGATCTTTTTGCCCATCAATTTATTTGATACAAATTTCTGCTAGATGGGCGCACATAAAAAGAAATATTTTCTAGAAAAATTGGAGTAAGCTGTGACTTTAGTCAAAAAAATTTTATCGATAGAATCTTCCCATTCGCTACATTCAATGTACTCAATATTGCTAAACAACTCTATTATTAGAGACAAATATGAATATCGAAGAAGTTTGAAAAGGACTAACGAATGAATTTCTAGAAATGGAAATGCCTCATTCATACCTAGCATTGCAGTATATATTATTCATGTAAAACCTTTCTATTCTTTTGATGAAAGTCCGTAACATTGTAGCGCACTAATAAATGATTTGTGCATTTTGAAAAAGCTTTAATAATTCTTTAAATTTTTCATATTTTGCAATTCGTCAATTTAATTGTTGTATATAAGAGAAATTTCAACTTTTCCAAAACAACGATTCCAGAGTAATTTTCTACTTTTCCCTTTTTTCATTTATATATATATCCACAGTTGAAGTACTGATAATGCCACAAATAACAATTCCTCATTATATTAGTAAACTTCTTGTATTTTGGCCTCTATATAATTATTTAAATATGGGATAATTTCGTTGGAAAATCACATGCAACGCACATGTTGCATACTAGTCTATAAAAGGTAGAATCCTTGTAAAATATTTGAATTTCACCTTTGACCTTATAATTTTCTTTTAATTTCCGATTTAACCTTTCTTCTTATTACACCCAGTTTGTTGCAGTTTAGTAATCACAATATATTAAAATATTGTGATGAACTTAAAATTTTGTGAAATTAAATATTATACTTTATTTATTACACTCTCATTAAACAATTATTAGGTAGAAACTAAAATAGTGAAACTTTCCTTGAAACAATTAAAATTATTGGGTTTATAATATTGTATTTATTACATTAAAGATTAATCTTTAGTGTAGTTTTTATTGTGGTTGATTTTAGTTTCAACTATTATTTCAATAATAAGTTTTGAAATTGAAATTACATTTGTAAGTCACTTTTGATTTTTTTAATTTAAAATTACATTTTTACTTATTATCTCACATTATTTCATTAATTTCAAGGGAAAATATATTCACAGACACTTTTTTGTAGTTACACCACATTTTATTACGTTGAAAGTGCTTAATCTTTATAACTTGTGAAGATTGTATTCCAATAAATCTTATTGCATTTTTTCTTGAACCGTTTAATTAATTTTTATACCTTGTTTATTAATAATGATTATTATTCAAAAAATTTCATTTGTATGTCTTAAAATCATAAAAAAATATATAATTTTACTTAAACAGATTTTTCTTTAGACTTTTTTAAAAGATTTAAATAGTTCTCACACTGAAATTTTTTAGAAGGAAATCGTTGTTAAATGCATGATGTAATAATCCATTGAAGATTAAGAATAAATATATGGCGAAGAAAAAGTTAACGCATTAATCTAAAAATATGGAAAGATGAAGGATATTAAATATAATTAGAGTATGATTTTTTTTAGTAAGATAAGTGGTGTTAATATAACCACCCTAATTTTTATTAGTATATTATTTAAATTTAGTTCCAAGATTGATCCTTAGTTTTTATTGTGATTAATTTTTTAGCTCAATTTCAAAATTAAAACCACAATATTAAATAGAAAGCTACCATATTGTTATCCCTTTTAATTAGTATCTTATTAGAAACTTGTTTAAACAATAGTTTTTAAGAAATCATAAATGATTATAAAATTTTTTTTATTGAAGAAATAATGATATCATAGATCTAAATATATTTAAATACTATCAGCAATCATAGGAATCCAAAGGTACTAAGTTTTGTCTATTAAATTGTATCTTGTCATACAACATGCAAAGTACGTTTAAATTACTCTTTACGAAAAAAGGATAAATTAAACAAAAAAAAGGGAAATAAGGGGTAATTTACACCTGACGCCCCCAACCTTTTCACCATTAATAGATTACGTCCTCAACCTTTATTTTTTGTATTGTGGATCTTTAGCCTTTGAGAAAATCTCTCCTCAAGTCCCTATTCACACTTTCCATCCATTTAAATTCTTAAATTTTTATTAAAAGACAATTTAACTCTCATAAAAGTTTGGGGACCTTGGGTGAAAATATCATTATATCATTCTCTCTCTAAATAAACAAAAAATTTAAAACATCATCTTGTTTGATACTATATGAATTTAAAAATAAAAAATGATTAAAAATAAAAGAGGGAAAACAAAAGAAAAAAGGGTAATAAAGAAAGAAAAAAATAAAAAATAAAAAGAAAAAAATTCCGACTGATGGGGTTGCCAGAATCGAGAAGGCCACCTCCGACCGGTTGGTGGGGAAGGGGTAGTGGGGGTTGGGGGGATCAGGTGGGGGTGGGGTAGGGGGTTAGGAGGATCGGGTGGGAGTATTAAAAAAATATTTATTAACGAGAAAAAATAACAAAAATGTTAAGAAAATAAAAATTAACATACCTTGACATTGTGTACTGTGTTACACAGTATTTTTCAAATTTAAAACATTTACCAAATATTTTTAGAATAAACTAAGGCGGTGTCCTTAACATGGAGTTGGATGGATTTTAAAAAAGGTAATTATATTACCATTACAATTATTATTATTTATTACACCACAATTATCTTATTTACCAACATAACCTTTAATGAAATGACAAAAGGATACTTTCAAGGCAAAATATAATATAATTAATTACATATTTATTTCTTTTCTTCATCAATACACCACACAGAGTGGTGTGTAGCACTACAATCCTATGCAAAAGTTGCATTTTTAGAGTGAGAATTTGTATCGTCAAAGTAAGTAGAGAATTTCCAATTTTCCATTCTTTGTTAGCGACGGTCTACACAGACGCGGCCCAAGTCAAAGCTGAAGCAGTCGATTTCCAGAGTGTCAACACCGGAGAATAGAAACGGTGTACCAGAACTAATATTGTATCACAAAGTCAGAACCTATTTTAGCGTATCTTTAACTTTAGTTCTCTAAACACTCGAGCACCTTGCTGTCCAAAAAAAAAAACACTTGAGCACCTTCCAACCTTCGAGAGCTGAGAAACCCGCCGTAAGACTCTTCCAAAGGAGTTTGAGAAATTTCCTGGCCATTCTCCACGAAAGAGGTTGTTCTGTGGTGAACATGGATCGACCATCTTATTTGAATATTGACAATGTCATGCCCCCTTATTTTATCAGTTTTACTAAGTAATTTCTTTTAATCTAAATAGCAGAAGCTTTCGTATTATCTCAAAATAATGAAATACTAACGAGGGACGAGATGTGCCAATCAAATAAATTCTATAATTTTTCCTAAGGCGTGATGATGTTGTTTGATTTCTTCAATTTATCTAAAGTTATATTATCCATGAAATATCTATTGCTTTTGTAAGAACTTGTTTACACGCCTAAGATAATTTAATTCTATGTCACAAGAATTGTGTTTCATGTCTAATCTAAATAGAAGAACAACCATACATTATATAAAAACCATTTTATTTATCAATTAGCTGAACAAAAGATTGGGAAGCCTTACATGGAAAATGAGGCTCCCAATCAATGCAGAAGTTTTCCTTATACTTTTACATTACAGGCTAAGTTTTCTTTATTTATATAAGTCTCCATACATATACTTATTTTCTACCATCACTCCCTTAAAAGACTATCTATTAAGTAAAGAACATAGGTATATCCTTCATAATCTTATCATAGTAAAAATTAGTTGTTAGAAAAACTGCAATACAGGTGAATAGAATTCACTGTCAGAAGCAGAAAATAAACATAAAGGAAACAGAAACCTATGTTAGAAACAGAAATAGAACATAAACAGAATGTAAATAGAGACCTCTATCAGAAATAGAATGTAAACAGAGACCCCTGTCAGAAACAGAAAGTAAAACAGGAACCGAGGCCTGTGTTTGATACAGTTTCCTTAAAACAGATTTGTCCCTAATATGTTGGACGTCTATTTCCCAGACTAAATTGGTCGAGACTTGGAGGAAACAATGCTAGACTAAAGCAATGAAATTCCTACCTAGGCGAACCGGAACGTGCCTGAACAGTATCACATAAAGGAGATTTACGGTAACAAAATGTGGAGAAAAATTTGTGTTTTGAATTCGTTTCCAAAAAGGCCAAACTTGGTCTTTTATATAGGCAATGCTAGGAGTGTAAAAAGCCTAAAAATAAATGTGAATTCATTAAAGTTGAATGGTAACAAGCTCAAAAGTCACCAATTACAACTCTTCACATTCTAATACATGGTTTAAGTGTTTAAAAAATTCGCAGCTTATTTTAGCAAAACTCAGTCAGACTAGGAGCCCACTTCCGGGCCAGCATTCATGTACGCAAGCCGCGTTCGCACACAGGTTCAATTGTCCATAGTGTATTTCTGATCCTTGTCTTTGCTACTCAATTTGCACATTATAAATATGTAAACTTATTTAAACAAGTCATTGGAATACTATTTTTCCAACGTAGGACAAAGTTCCCTCAACACCTAAACTCATTTCTTATGACAAATTTTGAGACTCAATTTCTCATTCACCCAACCACTATTTTGGGCAAATAAACATACATTTTCAAAGCTCTCAAAGAGGAAAACACAAATTCATATTCATATCTTAAAATTAAGAATTGGATAGCACTTAAAGTTATGTCCAAAATGGCTATTTTTCCGACAATCCCCCTCGTGAATGGAAATTGATGTGATAAAGTTTAACAGTCGAACCCTGCAATAGATAGGTAGGTTTAACCCTTTGAACCTTTCATTGCCAAAGTATATTTACTTTACTGGCTGACTAGTAGACTCGATGTCCTTGAACTATTTTGTTGTTTGCGTAAACATTGATATACTTAGCACATAATTCTCCATGACATAGTTCGGTTCTCATGGTTATGTTCATTTACGGCCATGAACATCTGTCTGGTTCTGCGAGAGTTCTAAGAATTGAACCCCAAACAATTCCCTTTGAAGCGGCCCCACTTCTTTCTCACATAGGTGACTCTTTCCAACTTATAAAAATCATTAAAAGCATTTCCGCCTAACCTCACTTTCCATCTATCACTGTTATATAAAGGAAATCTCGAACCCCAACAATGACCTAACTAAGTCTTTACAACTAGTTGTCCCTTTGAACCTAGATCTTGGGATTTCCAGATCTAACTAGGTTGGGTTTCCTTTGTATCGACTTATATTTTTAGGGTTTTTAATCCCATTCCTTTTGAGGACTTAACCACTACATCTTGATTTAATCCTTTCGTTAGCGGATCAGCCAGATTATCTTTTGACTTTACATAGTTAACAGAGATAATCCCAGTCGAGATTAGTTGCCTAATGGCATTATATCTTTGACGTATATGTCTAGACTTACCATTATATATATTCCCTGTGCCCTGCCAATCACAGATTGACTGTCACATGTATGCAGATAGCATGCACATGTTTTGGCCATTCTAGAATATCCTCTTTAAATATTGTAGCCATTCCGCTTCTTCACTACATTTGTTTAAAGCAATAAACTCAAACTCCATAGTGGACGTGACTATAACCATTTGTTTAGAGGATTTCTATAATACAGTTGCACCTTCTAAAGTAAACACAAATCCACTTGTGGATTTTGAATTTTTTACCCAGTTGACATCATTGTATCCTTCAACAATAGCCGGATATCTGGTATAGTACTGCCTGAAATTACGAGTGTGTCTCAAGTACCTTAGTACTCTTCCGATCACTTTAGTGTGTCTCTCATATCTTTCATGTCACCACGTGACTGTAATATGTCTTTAGTGGACTTAATCATTTTATGATTGCTACCAACGTTGAGCATATCATATGTATAAAGACACAAAATGACATAATTATTTTCAGTATCTTTCACTTAGACACATTTGTCACATTTATTGATTTTAAATCCACACTCTAGCAAAACATTCATAAACTTTTCATGCCATTGTTTTGGTGCTTGTTTCAAGCCATACAACGACTTCACCAGTTTATACACCTTGTGTTCCTATGTTTTGTTGCTTTGACCTCTTAGGTTGTTTCATGTAAATTTCCTTTTCTAAATCATTGTTTAGAAAGGCATTCTTTACATTTAACAACTTTGTGACTAGGCTTGTCACAATAGTAGCATCTTCCTTTGAATTTCTTTTTAGAAATTCCACCTTCAGGCCTCAACTTAGAGCTTTTGCCATTGTTCTTGTCTTTGCCAAATTTGTTTTTGTTGGCCCTAGAACTTTGACCATGCTCCACAACCTTGGCTAGAGCTGATTCAATTAGAGTGAATCCACGTTCTTGACCTTATTTTCTTCTTCAATTTGAAGTCTAACAATAAGGTCTTCTCCTTTCATTTGTACCCTTTCAATAATAGCCGCCACTTGGAAGGTTTCACGCAACACTATTCCCTTGGCATGGATGTCATGTAAGACAACCTAAAATTCTTACACTTGACTAATAACATTTTTAGAGTCCACCATTTTATAGTCCAAGAACTGGCCAATAATAAATTTCTTGAGCCCGGCATCCTTGGTCTTATATTTCCATTCAAGAGACTCCCACAATTCCCTTGCTGTTTTCTTTGCACTATACATGTTGTATAGTGAATCATTATTCCAGCAAAGGAAATCAAAATGTTTCCAAGCATCAACAACATTGACAGCTTGAATGTCTCCTTGACCTTCTTCAAGGTTAGGAACTTTTCTAGTCAAGAATCAAAATATTTTTTGCTGTCACCTCTTAAAGTTAAAACCACTGAACTTCTCCGGTTTTTCCCATGACTAACCGAAACAGTTACAGTTGGAGCAACTTGAGTCACAGCTAATGTTGGCACTTGAGACACAACCGAGATCACTTGTCTACCAACTTATTGCCTTCAATTTTATTTTTATAGAAAACTGATTTCTACATAGCCTCAATTTAATGAAGGTGATGAAATACTTATAATCACCTTTTGTTTTCAAGTCACACACAACCATATGAATCAAAATCAAGTGGTTCAATATTTCTTTAGTACATGTATAACCACTTTTGGTTAAATGCCTCCACATTGGAAGACCTTCCATATTTATAAATTGTTTGGATTGTTAATTTCAACAGTTTCAAAAGAACTAAACAGTTCTTTGTCGAAACAGACATGCCTAGTAGCACCAATGTCGATCCATCATTCCTTGGAATTTGAATTAACAAAGTTCACATCAAAGACCACAACTACAAGGGTCATTTCAGAGCCATCATAGGTTTGCCTTCTTTTGTTATCCTTTTCTAGTACCTTTTCCCATTCATCTTTGTGTTACCTTATAGACATAATATGTTTCCTCTAAATGTTTCCGACATATATTACAAAATGTAATAGGTTTCATCCACATATTAGAGCCACATATTAGAGATTGCACTGATAATTTCTTGTACAGTTCTTTCGCTCCACAACACACATCTTTCATAGAAGTGTTGCATGACTTCGTGTCATAAGAGGTTCGTGCTAACCACACCGCACTTGTCATTCTTGTTGAGTATGTGGTCATTCTTGTTGAGTATGTGGTCATTCTTTTATAGAGAACAAATATCTCTATAATTTTATCCATTGTGTAACACTTTTGTAACACCAAATTGTGCTATTATTAACACAAGGAGGATGACCCATGTCATATAGAACTTTTTCCAATTGGGAATAGTCCCAAGCTTTGAAGTCATAGTATCAAGTTTCTCAAGTCCCCAAAAATTGGAGCACTTTCAACTCGTTCTATACTTCAACTCTCACCACAACTCTAGTGATCACAAAACATGGCATGAACCATGAAGCGTATAGCAAAGTCGAAACCTTAAAATACTATGAGATTATCATCTCAAGGCCATATTGTTATAATAGAACAAGGTATTCAAACATTCTAAAATTATCTTTTTTTTAATGTAAAAGAACAAGTTCTTTACGAAATTTAAAGTATTTAAGTTTATGTGCCAGTATTCCAAAATTTCAGCAAGCTCTGACAAACGTCACATCAGTCACAATCCACATATGACCTTTCAAACAATAACCAAATAGGCTGAAAATTTTATAGTACTTAGGAGACTCATGTTCATACTCTTCCGATCTATTTCAGATCCAAATAAGAAATTTTGACCCACAAAACACCTCACCCGACAAGGAGCTCATATATTCTCGGGTACAACCTGGCAAGGTCTACAAAAAGTATCATAACTCATTCTATGAGTCTCCAAATACCGTGATTCCAAGTTCATATGACATCTAACTCATAAAGGGACATTTCCCAATTAAAAATGATCAAAATTTCAATGTATACACCCTGTAGTTAAATTTTGAACTGAGGGTAGATTAACAACTTTTTCATGGATGAACATATACAACCTCGAATCCTATCTGTGTAACGGGACAAGTGTAAACGTACACTTCCCAAACTCATAACCCTAGATATGATGAAGTTATGATAGAATCAAGACAAAGAATATGATAGAATACCTTCAATTCAAACTTGAGCCATAGTTAGAATCATACATCAAATATGATATATCAACTCTATAATTACATGCTGCATATGCAACTTTATAGATTTTGCCATAGTTGTATCAAAAAGAATAAGAATTCTTTTGTACCACCCATAAGCGAAAGCTTATATCAAAAAGAATAAGAATTCTTTTGTACCAACTCTAAGCCAAAGCTTGTCTCAAAGTTTAGCTATGACTTTATCAAAGAACTCGGTAAGCTCTTTTCCATGAATCATCTGTTTTATCGCTTTTCTATGAATCTGTTTTAAGATTGTTAGAAAAACTGCAGTACATGTGAATAGAATTCAGTATCAGAAATAGAAGATAAACATAACGGAAACATAAACCTCTGCTAGAAACTGGAACAAAACTTAAACAGAATGTAAACAGAGACCTCTGTCAGAAACAGAACGTAAACAGAGACCCCTGTCAGAAATAGAAAGTAAACAGAAGCCTCTGCAGGAAATAGAAAGTAAACAGGAACTGAGGCCTGTGTTTGACGTAGTTTCCTTAATACATTAGACGTCTGTTTCCCAAGATACAACGGTCGAGACCTAGAGGAAACAACGCTGGACTAGAGCAACAAAATTCCTACCTAGGTGAACCGGAACATGCCTGAACAGTATCACAGAAAGGAGATTTATGGTAAGAAAATGTGGAGGAAAATTTGAGTTTTTGAATTCGTTTTCCAAAAAGGCCAAAGTTGGCCTTTTATATAGGCAATGCTAAGCATGTAAAAAGCCTAAAAATAAATGTGAATTCATTAGAGTTGAAAGGCAACAAGCTTAAGAGTCACCAGTTACAACTCTTTACATTCTAAAACATGGTTTAAGTGTTTGGAAAATTCGTAGCTTATTTTAGAAAAGCTTAATCAGACTAG
The DNA here is from genome assembly GCA_963692815.1 of Nyctanthes arbor-tristis. Taxonomy (NCBI): domain Eukaryota; kingdom Viridiplantae; phylum Streptophyta; class Magnoliopsida; order Lamiales; family Oleaceae; genus Nyctanthes; species Nyctanthes arbor-tristis. Next base: position 25,137 of record CAVNYN010269633.1, read on the forward strand.
GCGCCCACTTCCGGTCCAGCATTCGTGTACGCAAGCCGCGTTTGCACACAGGTTCAATGGTCCAGAGTGGATTTCTGATCCGTGTCTTAACTATTCAATTTGTACATTATAAATATATAAACTTATTTAAACAAGTCATTGGAATAATATTTTTCCAATGTGGGACAAAGTTCCCTCAACACCTAAACTCATTTCTTATGACAAACTTTGAGACTCAATTTCTCATTCACCCAACCACCATTTTGGGTAAATAAACATACGTTTTTGAAGCTCTCGACGAGGAGAACACATATCCGAATTCATATCTCAAAATTAAGAATCAAATAGCACTCAAAGTTATGTCCAAAATGCCTATTTTTCCAACATGAGTAAGTGTGTAGGCACAAAACACAATGAATTCATAGGTTGTTCCTAAGTACATTAGGAAGAATGGCACGTCTTTGTAGTATGTCCATATGTCGGTCTCTACTACATACAATATCTTGCTTGAATCTGGGAACAATCTCCATTCCTTGGCTTCGCATTCATGGATTTTTCGATTAATCATCTACAAAATATTAAATACACACAAAGTGAGTACGATATACCCCATGAGTAATATAATATTTTGGTTTGCCACAGGGTTATAAAAAATCCTTTCACATCACAAATTCAAGAAACATAAATATGCACAAACCCTTTTGCATGCATCATAAGACCCAAACACTAGAATTACCTACTACCCGAAGCACGCATTAATGCTCTTCAAATGCCAAGTTGGTGATGGCAATACAATATTAAATAGATCCACAATAAATTTACCGGAATTCCAAGCAAAGAACATTATCAATTCAAAACAATTTCCATACTACTCGTCCCTATCTCGGAGTCATTCGATAGGTCATACCGTGGAACAAATCAAAGCAAACCAATACAAAATGGGTAGAGGAATGCTAGTGATTCTCATGCAAGAAAAACATTTCATTTCATATCAAAACACATGCTCTTACTTGAAAACTTATGCATGCCAAAGGAAACCAAAATATTGAGTTACTCATCTTTTCTATTGTGTCTTTAAAGATTATTGGATATTTGTGAGTGGAAAGATACCTCTAAATCCTTGGTATTTTCAGGCAAAGTAGTCTTTGGAGTGGGGATTCTATATGTATATAGAAGAGGCTTTGTTTGAGAGGTCAAGAGAGTGTTTTTGGAAGTCTTTTGAGAGTGTTCTAAGACTAGTCATCTTTATGGACGAATTTCTCACTTATTTTCTAAAATTTTTGGATTCCACCTATGAGAAAGGCTCATATTGTCCCTAGATAATTTATAAGTAGCCAATGGCAATAAGTCCAATTGGAAGCTTGAGAGTTCTTCTCACCAATCAAGGTGCCAAGTGGTCTTGAGTTTGTTCCATGTGAGAAATTATCTAAGGTTCCAAGTGTCACTAGATTTTTTCCACTTATTACTTAATGAATCTATTTACTTGATGTACTCTATAATTAGGTCCTTGCATTTTCCACTATACTAATTAAACACTGCATTTTCACTTTAAGCATTCTTTGGCTCCAAATTCACTACCCAATTGGACTTGGTCGTTCTTTTGGCAATACTCCCTAACCGATGAGGATAATCGATATGAATTCAAGCAATCATTTTATTTTCGTCAAAACAAACTAAAATATTTTCAAATTCTTATAAAATGTCACGACTAATTATCCCATTACACGATTTATTCACCGATTGCTTTGAGTATTATTCGAGAAGTGAACCAATTATTATCCCAAAGATGGAACTCGAGAAATTTCACGGAGTGTTATAGACAATGTATCTGAAAGTTTCATTGAGACCAAGAACAAAAGAATTTGGTAATTGATTCCCATGGCCGATAAATACGTTCCTCGATGAAATTTTGGATTGCTGTGTACACCTAAAATTGAAAATATGTTTTGGTCATAGAAAACAAAGTTTGGGCTTCTTCGTGTGAGGGGAGACTATGCATGGTTTACGGAAGAAGTGTGACGGCAAATGTAGTCAGGTGAATTTGGAGGATGACAATAGCGCCACAAAAAAGTGACGGGAAGTGGAATGGAGGGGTAATGAATAGTCAAATGTAAAATTCTGGCATGACATTTTGGTGTGCAGTTATATAATTAAATTGTTAGTTAGGGATACAAATGTAAATTAATAGTGGTGTCTCTATAAAAAAAACATTGTTTTGATGGTGGTGGCTTTATAACGTGGTGTAGAAGATAAAAACTGTAGTGGTAATGTAACTACCCTTTTAAAAATCTACACAATTTTAGGTATCCTCAATTTAAAATTCTACAGCTTTCACAAAATTAGATATCGTTAATATTGAATCCTATTGATTCTATAAAATTCCAATGTCCTCAATTTTTTACATATCCTCGTGGATTTCAATAAGAGTGTGTTTGATTGACAAGGATTTCAACGGAAAATAATTCCTATTTTTGATGTGTTTGACTTGTATTTTTTTCATGAAAAATATTTTCCATCTTTTGATCACATGACCACATTTTCTTTGAAAACAAGGAAAATATTTTTCTATATAGTTGTAGAGTTTTTGTTTTTTAGATAATTCATATTTTTTCTTGAGAATTTCACTTCGAATCAAACGTGTTGTAATTTATTTTCTATGAAATTTAATTATCAGTAATTTAATTGACAGGAAAATATTTCCTTTTCAATTAAATTTCATGATTGTGATCAAACGCACTCTAAATGGTGGATTTACATGGAATTTTATGGATTCTAGGATTAAAAATACACTTACTTGATTCCTACCAAAACATCTTACCCTCGGATTTTCATGGATTTCATAGTTAAAAAAAAATGAAGTAATTAGAAAAAATTTTAATTATAAATTATCCATTTTTTTTAAACATTTATTACACATATTCCTGAAGTTATGCAAAATAAATGGTCCTGAAGTTATGCAAAATAAATGGTGAGTATCCAAAATAATATATTCTCGCAATAACATAAATTTTTCCTTTGTTGTTCTGGTTTTAAAAAAATAAAATTATAATCAATCTATACAAAAGGAATTGTCAGTGAACAAGATGAGAGATTATTATTAGGGTAATTATATCTACACTACTCATTTTACTAAATACACCTCATTTTTATTAATTTGAACATCTCTAATCTTTGCTTATTATAGTGTTTAAGCTCCTAAAAATTTCTACTATATTTTTTTCTCGAACTTTTGATTTAATTATCCTCTCATTTTCTTAATGATCAAATACATTTAAAAATTTTGATTTGTGTAGCTTAAGATCATATAAAAATACATTGTTGTGTATAATTAGATATTACATTTTTGTTTATTTAAAAATTTTAAGCAATTCTCGTAATGAGATTTTTGGAATCAAGATATGGTTTGCACAAGATATCATGATAATAACATGTTAAAAATAAAAATATGACAAAAATAAGCTAATCATTGAAGTGTAAAGAATTAAAAACATAAAGGATAATGAGTATAATTAAAATATGATGTGGTTAGTAAAAGATGTTGTGTCAATATAATCACCCTTATTATTATAATATGATATTAAAATTTAAAATAACTTCATAATTTTAAGCAATTAAAATCCAAATGAGCAAAAGCCTTTTTTTTTTGTGACACAATATTTTTTCAATAACATCATATTTAACTTGTGCAAAATAAATGAATGTCTAAATTGAAGTATTATCAAAGTATTAACAAATTACATTATAATTTCATCGTTTATTCATGTAAAAAGTATAATAGAATTTTATTATCTTTGTCTATTTTAGTTTTTAAAAATGCAAATTTTTCCTTTATTTTATTTTAAAGAAAGACAAAGTTAAAAAGTTTATTTTTTATTGACCTAGTTTGAATATTTTTACTTTTTCTTTGTTTTTTTTAATTGTTTAGTAAGAAGTTATATGGCTTTTTTATTTCAAATTCATTGAATTTGTGCAAAAGTAAAATAAGATAAAAGAAAAATGTAGCTAAAGGTTTAAATTCAAAGATAATCCTTTAATTAAAAAAAAGGATTGTTACAAAAAGTAAAATCAGATTATGTATTTTTTCCTATTATTAGTTCATATATGTACTATTTTCTTGTACACTAAAATTTATTTATCTCATGAATTTTGTAAAAAAAATGTATGAGATTATGTTGATCAAATTTCACATTGGGAACACCCCTTTAAATCATATAGGTCTCATTAAAAATCCGCAAAAGTCCGTGGCATGAAATTCTATGGAATCTGACGAATTACGTGAAATTCTATGAAAATTCATGAATTTCATAAGAATCTATGTAATTCAAAAATTTCATCAAATTCTATGTTGAAGACATCCCTCTAAAGTTAGGCAGGTATTTGTGAAAAGACCCCAAAATTGTTCTGTTTGTAATTCATTTTTTTTATTTTAGAAAATGTTTTCTATTTTATGTATTTATTTCTTGTTTTTAAATTTTGTAAAAAACTATTTTTGAAAATGGAAAACTAGAAATCATGTTCTATTTGAAATTTTCTACAAAACTATTTTTGACATTATATGGATATTATCTACAAAACTATTTTTGGCATTATAAATCCATACATAGCCACATAGAGACTACATTATAAAAAAAGCATGAACTATCAAATGATGAACACATATATATCAATAAAATTTTGTTGAACAAAGCTCAAAGGTGGAAAAACCACATAGACATAATAGATAACAAAACAAGCTGTATCCCAAAGTATGTAAATGAGCATGACCCAAAAAATCAAAAAAATAGCGAAGTCATCATGTCTTTCTCGAATATGCATTCCACATTTAGGTTGCAATCTCAGCCCGCACTTGTCCCATTTGAGCCGCTTTACTAGAATCAAACTGTATAGGCTCACGATCATATCTTCAAAAATCATATTCTCAACTCAATATTGTGCAAACAACTTGTCTAGTGCATGCTCTTGGCGAATGTAGTTATGGATCGTGCAACAAGCAATAGGGATGTGTCTTTGCCTAATAAGTGGAAAATTACTAATGTGCTTCAAATTGGGAAACCTGGCTTTCAACACTCCAATGATACGCTCAATTATACTTTCGGCACGAAGAGTGTTTGTAATTGAACAATTCTTCTTTTCCCCGCAAACGGCCTCTCCCAACAAAATCATGAAGATGATATCGATGTCCTCGATATGGTGCAAGAAAGCCAGGTATATTTGGATAGCCAGCATCAACCAGGTACCATTCATCTACAAAATGAATAGAATATACATGATAACAAGCATCACAAACAATATAATATACCTTCACGTGGCATTAGAAATCCGTTCAAGCTTTTAGTGACAACATCAATGAAAACTCGAGAATCGTTAGTTGTCCCTTGCCATCCAGCATGTACAAATGTGATCATATCAAAATCGCATGCCAGCATTACATTTTATGTTTCATTTGTTTTTCTTCCTCGAAAAGATGTCTGTCTCGATTCAGGTGCCTACGACACCACATGTGTTCCATCAATTACACCAATACAATTCTTAAAGGAAAGATATTTTTGCAAGATGCGTTCATGTACAACACCACGGTTTCTTGGGTGTATTAACTCAATTCCCAACTTACGAATAGTACGTAATACCCTCTTAAAGCATACATGTATTGTGTGATTTTCATGTTGAAATCTGTCACCAATAATTCTATATCTAGTATTGTGCCCTACAATCATTAAAAACATAGCTACCCACTTCTTGACACTCACTTTTTTCCCATTTTTCAAGAGCCCTTTTTCTTTTAAAGTATCACAAAAATTTTGGAAAACATGCCTTCACATTTGAAAGTTGTCGTGGCACACATCTGGATGTCCTTCTAATATTTCAAAAATGTACATCCTTCCAGTAAGCATCGATGTTCTATGAGGTGTCTTGTGGATAAAACTCCCCAGTACTAGCATTTGGTACCCCATTATGTCTATGGCATCATCAAACTCATCATCCGTGATAGAAAATAGATCTTCATCACTTGAAGAATTAGACAAACAATGGTCAAAGCTAGACATTTCCTATATAAAGGGAGTTAAGCAAATAATAATTACTGAAGGTAGCTTTCAAATTCACTAATATGCAAATGTTCTGGTACATCATTCAAAAGTTAATGCCCATTTCAACCAAATTAGTAATGAAGTGATTTCACCTTATTAGGCGGAGTTGTTGAGCACACTGCCTAAGATGACAATCTTTCTACATAAACAAAGTGCGCTCCCTAAAATGGAGTACAAGTATTTCAGTATTTCTTTTATGATGAACGCATAGGTTTGTAGCTATAAATATCTAAAGGTAGTATTGTGAAGAGCAGAGGCCACATTTACACCATGCAGTTATTAAAAAGTTGAGATCGGAAGGGTGCATACAATAATGATATAGTTGCAATCCCATTAAAATCTCCATCTATTACAGGGCAGCACAATAGCAATAGACATGGATACATCTGAATTATATACTGTTAAGATCTCAGTTGCGGCATTTGGGGTTGTTCGCAAAACATTTAATAAAAACTGATCCAGCAGTCACTTATTACATTAAGTAGGTTACTAGGCAGAAAATTAAATGATATTATTTAATGGATCAAGGGGCTAAGTTGAACTGAAGTGAAATTTTAATCTCTAACAAATAATGCGCTGCTCAAAGGCCACTTTACATGAGCAATAAGTCTATTGATTATAGTTAAATTTTCAACTTTACAAGTTAAAAGCAGCTTAAGATCCACCTACAACATAATAAACTTTAACAAAATGAACCCAAGACACAAGTGCTTGAACAAGCATGGAAAGCACACCGTTCACCTCTACTTTAACTTTATGGTGGAGATGTAGCTTGAATTGGTAGAGATTGTTGTATGTCCCAGCCCACTAACACTGTAAGATATACCAGAGCCTCTCTTTCAACCCACTTCACTTTTGGGTATCTGCTGCAATTAAACCAGAATTAATCCTTTTTATATCTACTCTAATCTAATAATAATAAACCATAAATGGCAAAAACTCATGACAAAGAAACTAGAAATGGCAAATAAACCAGCAAAGAAACACCATAAACAGCAAAGGTATCATCAATTGCACCATACATAGTAGTCAAACCAACGAAATTGTTCGATTCTAAGTCTGCCATTACAACGCAACTGTTCAATTCTAAGTATGCCATTACATTAAAAAAAACATAGTTTCTCCAGCAAGTAAAAATATAGCAACGTGACTAAATCAGATAACTTGAAATTTCTCTAAAATAGGCCTCCTCCTAGCTTTAGACATCATCACAAATTCCACTCTGAATTCTGGTCTCTGAAGTGCCATTAAAGCCTTTGCGTATACCTCATCAGGTAATCCTTCCATAGCATTTAGGATGTTCATGCAATTTTGTAGCGAGTATAGATCCCGACTAGTTGCTTCAACGTCACCAGCACCAACATTTGATTTTCCTTGGAGTCTTGCAAACTTCTCTTTAAGTTAAAGTTTAAATTAAAGTTGTTGAACTTCCCTTTCTTCATTTCTTCCAACCATTGTAGCCGACCATTGCGCCATACAAGCCACGAGCTTATCTGATTTACTAATCTTGGGCTCTTTATGATGACGACCAGATTTTGCAATTTTATCGTTGTCAATAATTTCCTCTCGTACATGCACACCCTTGGTGAGAAAATCATCCTCTATTTGACGTTCTTCATCTGACATGGGGGCAGCTGAGTCAAGGAGTTACTTAGTCCTCTAGTTGTTGTGGTCCTGCCAAATAACTCTTAAAGTGTTTCATAATGAGGAGATCCATGTTCCTGGAATTTTTTGTACTTAGTCTTGTCTATCTACAGTAATAAACACAAGATACATCAAAGATTATGTGTATATATACATGAAAATGGTAATGACATATACGTTAGATTATGTTGGAAAGGTTTATAGTGAAGAAGTGTTGTCAAACTTCATCAGGTGCATCTACTTTGCTGTTAGCTGAATCCCATGTGACGCTAGTATGACCATTAAGATCAGAAAATAGCCGATGAGTAATGGGCAAATGGCACCATTTACTCTTCAATCTTTTAACCCCAAAATCCTCTTTTGTGATGTGAAGAAATTCTCCATTGATCTTGCCTCATTATTCATTTTTGAATGTAGAACACTGTAGTTTTCCCTCTTTCACATAATCATAACATATTTGGATGAACACATCCACAGCAGAGTCGGACCAGTTCATTGCTAAGGTAGAACCACTATGACCATCCATGCAGTCCACTAAAACATTTAACTCAACGTCAAGTAACAAAAGCTTATAAAGGCATGTATTTTATTTCATATAAGCAAACCCACATATGCAAAGACCTTAAAAGACCCTATATATTCACTGTTAGGACTGGCTTATCAGTAACGAAAGTAAGATTCAACATAGAGCCTCAAAGAAATCAGGTAAACAAATTATGCAATTAGAGAGCAACATAACAAGAATATCTAACAAAAATGATCAATGCCTCAGAGGATAAACATATTAATATCAGTTAGCACATAAATATAACATGCTGAGAAGTCGGCAACTAATACACATCCAGAACATGACTCATGAGACCAGCTAAGTAGGGATGCAAGTGACTTAAAATTTAGTAGGATGCTTATAATACCATGAATTAAGTGGTCTTCAACAAATCATCTTTCTAAAATCTGTAGCAACTTATTCTAGGTGAAGGTGAGAGAGCTACAAATGTTAAAACCCAAGTCAACCACAAATTTACCAATAGTGATCTTTCCAAACCGGACAAGGTCAAAAGTAATATTTATCATCGAATGTGATGCACTCTAGTCAGAGAAGCAGAGATTTTAAAATTAAACAAAACTTTGATAAGTGTGCTGATTCAAATGCTTGAATCTATAAGCCAAAGTCCAATCCAATCCAAGGATTAACTAATTTTTAAAGAAAATCAATTAATGAGACTCTAGCTTTGACTATGGTTTTAACTCTATAAAACCCCCCATTCTCAGCTCTTTGTGCTTCTGCCTTCCAATTGGTGAACAAAAATCATTTCCAATAATCAAAAGTTTTTGCAAAGTGGAGTAGATGACTACTCCTAAAAACCTCGATACTACATTTTTTGAGTTTGACAGGCAGAATAGATGACTTAATACAAGTTCCAGCTAGCTAACTAGTGCATTTTAAAGGCACACATCAAAGAATCATTCTTAAAAAAAAAATAAAAAAAGCAAACTCAGTGTAAAGGAGAACAGATAAAACCAACAAACAAATTCATATCATGAAGGAAAGAATAATCATCAAAAGGAGGTAAAACATGCCAAAGAACTTATGAAGTTCTTACTGGCTGTTTAGCTTCTACAATCTAGGTTGTTAGCGTAGAAGAAGAACTGACGATGAATAACCCATATAAGAAGAGAGGAATCTGTTGAGAGCCAACCCACATGCCAAAAATCAATATATAGGGATGGATTGGCTGAGAAAGTATGGGCAGGAAGCAATTAACACAAAGAATACTTATCAGATCATTACTTCTTACGTGAGGGAAAAAACCCTAGGTCGATTGACTGACGAATCCGTCTGGTATGAGAGAGAACAGAAGGAGAGAACATACGCTCAAACGGAGATCGGAAGCGTCTGATTTAACTATTTCAAATATTTGGTTGCAGTTTCATTCTCCGCGTTTTGAATTGGGCCGCCTTTGGGGCTCAAAAGGAAGAAAACGTGATTTTCTTCTTCTGAATTTCGTGTGTTGGTTCTTTTCTATTTTTTAAAATACATTTTTTAAAATGCCTAAAGGGAACGCATTTTGAGTGTTTTCAATAACAGAAAATAGAAGATACCCTAAAGAGAACATACGCTCAAACGGCCTGCGTCTGATTTAACTATTTCAAATATTTGGTTGCAGTTTCATTCTCCGCGTTTTGAATTGGGCCGCCTTTGGGGCTCAAAAGGAAGAAAACGTGATTTTCTTCTTCTGAATTTCGTGTGTTGGTTCTTTTCTATTTTTTAAAATACATTTTTTAAAATGCCTAAAGGGAACGCATTTTGAGTGTTTTCAATAACAGAAAATAGAAGATACCCTAAAGAGAACATACGCTCAAACGGCCTGCGTCTGATTTAACTATTTCAAATATTTGGTTGCAGTTTCATTCTCCGCGTTTTGAATTGGGCCGCCTTTGGGGCTCAAAAGGAAGAAAACGTGATTTTCTTCTTCTGAATTTCGTGTGTTGGTTCTTTTCTATTTTTTAAAATACATTTTTTAAAATGCCTAAAGGGAACGCATTTTGAGTGTTTTCAATAACAGAAAATAGAAGATACCCTAAAAACATCAAACAGAATGCAACCTAGTTTTTCATCATCCGTGCTCGGTCAAATTTTAATAACAAAGTATATGATCTAATGCCGTTCGATTTTAACCGGTGAGTAATTGTTAATTTACTAATTTATAAACAAAGGGAAGTCCTTCTATAGAAACAGATCTGGCTCCAGATTTAGAACCAGATCTGCTTAGGTAGTGCGCAGTTAGCACCACCTAGGATCCATGCGGCCGCATGGATCGCACAGTGGCCGTATGGAAGATTGGTGCGGCCTCACTGTAGCTGTACTGCTCGCAATGCCCGCGGTGCAGCCGCACAGCGAAGGCTATACGGGCACACTGCCTTGCTGTGCTGCTGCACGAGGCCACACATGAGATCTGTGCTGCCGCACGAGAGATCTATATGGCAGCACAGAACCTAGGTGCCGTGCAGTCAGATTTGGTTCCAAATCTGGAACTAGATATGTTTCTATAAAAAATCTAGGTTATTGGGAGACAAGTTAAACAATTGAAATACCATATAAATATTATAGGATGTATACACTATAAATTTTCTATAGAGACAGATCATACTCTGAATTTCGAGATCGGCCACCAATTATAGGGTGCCACGTATAAAAAATACACGTGATTTCCTGTAATTGATAGTCAGACTTTAAATTCAGAACTCGATATGTTTCTATAGCCGGACCGTGATACACCATGTTGGAAGCAAAGAACACCGGTTCAAAGTTTGTGGCGGCTTTTGTGCATAAACGCTTGCAAATTAGCCAAGTGTACAACTCCTTGCTGCCACTGCTCGAGTTAAACAGCACATCCGTTAACTTCGAGGCGGTTCAGCTTCTACTCCACTCCCAACTCACTCATTCTCCTCAGCAAAGGCCATGGCTTCACCAATTGCTAAACCAACCGCTATTATTCATTCTTTTCCTTCTCACGTTCATGATTTCCCTCACATTGCTTCTATTTCTGTTAGCCCCAGATTCAAGGAATTTCTCCATCCCCCACTTAATCTCGCTTTCAATCGCACAGCTAATGTTTCTCCCCTTCCAATCATCAGAGCCCATGTATCGCCAGGTACCCAACGCAGAGTGATCTGCATAAATTCCTGATTTTTGTTGATGGGTTTAGTTTTCTTGTCCAAATTTTGTGCATATTGGCAAGTTGGTGCTGATTTCACCCCCCCCCGCCTTTGTGGGTTTCCCGTTGCAGATTATATGCCCGATTCGCAGTTTTACAAAGTGGAAGCAATTCTAAGGTTTGCAGATTTGTACTAAAAGAGTTCCTATTACTTTATGGACTTCTTCATTGTTCACATATTTATTTTCCGTTTTTCAAAATCTGCTGGGACGACTCAGACCGTGGAGGATCCCGCAGGTCTCTGCGGTAAGGATTAATGAATTATTGCATTTTCTTTAGTTACAAATCAGAAATTGAATTCTATTTTCTCAATGGAATATTTGATTCAAAAGAACAAGACCTGAAACTTATGCAATTGATTGACAGAATAGTTGTACCAATTATTTATTATTACACTTCAGTTGTTCTTCTTTGCTTATAACAATGCATATTAAATGGTGGTCTCTAAGAAAATTAATAAATTAGCTCAGGAAGGTGGACTATAATTTGGGAAAGATGAAAAAGGAACAATGGACTATCTTTGCACGTAGGAGGGAGTAATAAAATCCCAAGAATGCCCAGCAAGTTTTGCATTATGTTTAAATTTTGAACATACAGTTTTCTTTGACTTTCATATTTGTAAATAGTCATATACACTAAATTCTCTTATATTTCAAACTCTTATTACCAGCGGTTCGCTCTATTTCTTATTGAGTTAAATTTTTTGTACATGTGCACTAAAAAACTTGGTTTCCATCTGAAGAAGATAATGTATGCTATAAAGGTTCAAGTTCAACATTTGCATTCAGCCGGCTTATATTTGTTGGCATGTGGATATCAAAAGAAATAGCTATGCCGCTGACTGGTTCTTTCTTTTAATACAAAACAAAGGCACTGTTGAAAATGGGTATTCGCGGTGTCACAGTTTCTGATGTACGAGGCTTTGGTGCTCAGGGCGGCTTGACAGAAAGGCAAGCTGGTATGTAAATGTAATGCTTCTGTTTCAAATTTAAGGATAATAATATCGACATCCTGATATGTGCAACACAAACGGGCCTTGGATGAGGGGCGCAGGGAGGTGCATGTATATTTATTTATGTCATGGAAACCCTTTTTTTTAATCATATACCCTTCTTTTTCCTCTGTTTTCCATTTCCCTTTTTGTTTTTATTTATTTATTTTTTTAATTTGTACTTTTTTTTTTTTTTGGGTAATTCATACAATTGTGACTGTTCTACAATCTGCAGGCTCTGAATTTTCTGAAGACAAGTTTGTTGCAAAAGTTAAGATGGAAATTGTTGTGAGCAAAGACCAGGTAACAGGATTAACAGATGTTTATGAAATTATTGCATCTGATTCTTGTTTTAAGCTTACAGCTGTTACCATATGCTTTATAAGAATTTGCTGTCTGGAAAGGAAGAGAATTCTTATTTCTAGTATATAATCCATTATCTTGTGCTGCCTTAGGTTGAGGCTGTCATTCAAAAGATAATTGATGAGTCAAGAACTGGAGAAATTGGAGATGGAAAGATTTTCTGTAAGATTTTCCTTTTGTCTTCTTCATTTGAAGTAGTTAATTGTAAGATCCCCTTTACCTATAAAGTTTGACCCTAACAATTTAAGGTTCCAATTTCCATATATTTCATTTTATACTTTTGGTCCTGACCAATCTACTTTGAATAACTCTGTGCTAAAAATTTTGGTAATTTATTGTTTGCAAGTGCAGTTTCAAGCTGCTAATTTATATGCCTCATTCTTTATTTGATGTCTTATTAATTTTTTTTTTTCCTTTTATTTTCTTGTTGAGGATTGGGGATGGAAGAGTGTATCAAAAGAAGTTCCGATAAAACCTCCAAGACATGCTATCTGGCTGTTAAAACAGGAGCATTCAGACTTATTTACCTATTTTTACTTATTTACCAAGTCCGGACGCGTTGGATCATTTTTACTTATCTGTTTGATGAAAGATAGCTAACCTGCAAGCATGAAATATTGCAACTTGTATTGCAAGTCTTGCAAGTGTGCAGAATATAGGGAGGGGAAATTTGGGGATGGATTGTGGGGGGTTGGGAGGTCAAATTTGAGCTGTTGGAAAGTTTTGGATGTGAGGATTTATGCAGCCAGTAGACTGCTTTATCGATTTTGGCCTTAAGAACTAGTACTTCCTGGTTTGGAAAACTGAATATTTCTAATCACGACATTGTAACTTCTGAATTTGTTCAGTGTACAAAAGTTTGATGCTATAGTTTAAGAGGAATTCTTTTTTGGTGGCAGTTTGGCTCTCTGCTAAATTATATTATATCATCATGAATGTTTATTGTCATGGGATAGTGATAGATAGCTACACAAGAAATATTTGAGCGACAAATTCGATCTATCTCTTTATCCATTCTAGCAAAGAATGAAAAAGTGGTTCATTCTATATCTTTTCTCATGTGCTGTAAATTATAACGAGTGAATGCTCCGTGAGCTCATAACAAGATTCATTGTTTGTGCAGTGATTCCCGTCTCAAATGTAATTAGGGTTCGCACTGGTAAGCTTTTGTCTGTTGTCAATATGTACGCGTGGTAAGCTTTCATTTTTTATGTTTTGTGACTTTAGAAACTCATTCTTTTAGGTGAGCGTGGAGAAATGGCCGAGAGGATGATGGGAGGGCGATCTGATATGTCCACTCCCGAGCCTTCTACATAAGTTGCCTATTTCCTTCTAGTCAGGCATTGAGTCTTCCTTTGGCATACTTGGAAGAGAATTCAACTCTAATGGTACCTCTGGTCTTTCGATCCGAGAATTCAACACTAGTTTTACTCTAGTTTTTAGGAGGATCGAAGGTCGTGTTCAACAATCCAATGTCATGTCCAGGTTTGATGAAAGCTTGTTTATAATGGCAATTTTGTGTTCAGTATACTCTAATAGCAGTCCAATGGGATTGGTACTCTAAGCATCTATGTCTATTTTATTGGAAAATATCATGAGTCCCAGGATCCGATCTGAAATATAAAATGAAATGAAAGAGACGGAAATTACAGGACAAAGGGAAGAATCAATAACCTGGAATGTTGAAAAGACTGAACATCGCTCAAATTTGATGCTTGAACATCTCTCAAATTTGATGTTTGAATATGATTTGAAGTCGCCATCTTAAAGTGATTATTGTTGACCCGTTTTGTTGTAGAGAACCTTGGCAAGTTTCAAGCGTTAAAATCAAGTAAACATCTTTATGAACTGATTGTGGGGGTGGGCTTTAACGCCCCTAATTAAACAAATGAATATGCAACGACAATGTTTGAGCACTAGATGTCTCATGTTATTAGGTCACCAAATAGTGATATGGTAAAATGTTAATACATCACCACCCCTCTTTCAAATCACATCAGTGACTGGTGTTATACTACATCATGTTTTTCGTGACTAACATCAAAAGACGTCAAATACTCACACATTTCAAACGACTTAATGCTAGTCACACATCAATCAGAATTCAAATAAATTCTTCTAACCCCCAATCACATCAGCTAGATGGCAGTTTACAATCCGTAAGGGGAGAGCTGAGCTCTCCATAGCTGGACCGGTCTATTAATTGCATGCAAACAGTTATGAAAGTTAACTAATAACACACTATATGTAAATAAATTATAACAAATTAAGGATAAAAACAATTATCTTGTCTTTTCATTACTTCATTTTTTTTTTAAATACAAGTATAATCTGCATTATAAGGAGCATAAATACATATAGCTTTACATTTTATTAAAAGCACAACGCAAAGAAATAAGCAAACTAACATAAATGTATCTAAACCCACACACAAATACGTAGAGATTTACATTTTATTAAAAATGCAACTCAAAGAAACAAACAAACCGATAAAAATGTTAGATAAATACATACAACTCGTGGTTGGTGAGTTTGGAACCAACAACTTCAGCGTATCTAATTGAGTCAGGCCTCGTTATATTTTTCATTAATTAATATGTTCATTTCACCCCCAAAAAGAAAATGAAAAATACCCATATCCCCAACTTGACTGGAAATGAAAATACCCATAGTATTTTTCTTTTTAAGGGAAATCCTCCTTTTGAAAGTTGTGGGAGGAGCAAGTAGCAAAATATGTGTCTCATTTTTTGCTATCAGAAATGACTATCATAATTTGTTACTTACGACTGAATTGGGGTTGAGGTGGGTAAATAGATGGGTAAGGTAGAAAAATTATTTTCTTTTTTCCTTTTATTATTATTTTTTATTTTTAATTCTTTTTTTCTCTTTGCCTTTATTGAAAGTAATAGTTATTAAAGAAAAAAGTAAGGGGTATAATTATTAACTTTATAGGATTAGGACCTTATGGGTGGACTTATGAAATGTTGAGGACCTATGGCATTGGAAAAAAAGTTGAGGACCCAGCTAATATAATGAGCGAAGGCTGGGGTCCATATGCGAAATTTACCCTTACTTAAATCATTATCTAATATATATTTTATTTTTAAAAAAATTTAATACAATTTGGCATCATATGGGTGGACTTCCGATCTCTCGAATGCAGATTAAAAGACTCAGTAAAAAGAGTGCCTTTTTCATTATGGCTAGCCTCCTTTTGTCTATTTTATCTTTGTTATTATGATCCAGATCTAGATAAAAGAACATCATTTTACTACTAATTAATTTGGTGCCATTTAACGGTAGCATTTTTTAAATTTCCATATTGGGTTAGAAATAAGTTGATCGTGCTTACATTTCCTCTATTAATGTAGTCATAAATTAGATTCTAAGTAATAATTATTATATGATATGTTAATATGTTAAATTTATTTATAGATTAGTGACGCATTTGGGGTGTTATTAATTGCATATGGTGCTATTAATATCACACATTAACAAGTTTGATAATTTCATCTCATTATACTATATGTTTTACCACATGCAGCTCTAATATGGAATGCTTATGCATATTTATTCTTATAAAGAAAAAGTTTACAAGCATATTGACTTCAACACCTTCCTATACCAGACAACTTGATGCTAATCATACAACAATCAAAACTGGATGCATATCCTTTCAGTGAATCTTGGAACTTTATTCTTGCTTTCACCCTTTGAAGTACAGAGTACTTGAAACAATCAAAGTAATTTGCTTAAAATTACTGACTTCGGAAAGTCTATGGCTGAGGAATGGAAGGAGGGAGGGGAGGAAAAACTCCATATTTAGGATGGTGGAATGGAGGAAGCTTGGGGAATGGTGGATATGGTTTCTTGGGGAAGGGTGGAAATGGCTTTGCTATTGGAGGGATGTAAACTGGTGGCTTTGGCTTATAGATTGGAATTGGTGGTGGAAGAGGCTTTGGCCCCGGAGTTTTGTGAACTGGTGGCTTTGGCTTATAGATTGGAACTGGTGGTGGAAGAGGCTTTGCTACCGGAGTTTTGTGAACTGGTGGCTTTGCCTTTGGCTTCGGTTTGTAGATTGGAACAGAGGGTGGGCATGCCTTCTTCACCGGAGGCTTGTGAACTGGTGGCTTTGGCTTGTAGACTGGAACGGGTGGTGGTGGCTTGACTACGGCCGGAGGTTTATGAACTGGAGGCTTTGGTGGTGGAATGGGTTTAACCGGAGCCTGTGGCTTCTGCTTGTAAGTTGGTGGGAATGGAGGAAGAGGGAACACGTGGCTGAAGTTTTTCAACGTTGGAAATGAAACCTTAGGGAAGTGTTTTTTCCATGGGTGAATTTTGCGCAAAGTTGCATACTTGTGGATTAATGGCAACCGGGAAGTTGAAGTGCACCATGCAGTGGAGAATTTGAGATTTCCGTTGGGGCCGAAGGTGTGTTTTCCATGGGTTTTCAACTTGAGCACAATCTTAGAGCCCTCGAGGCCGTTATGAACCGGACACGGTGCTTCAAATGCACTGTGGAGCTGTGCATAACATTCCTCTTTGAGTTTCCCATCTTGAACAATCTCTTCATGAAGTGAAACCTTGAATTTGCCTTCTTTATCAAGTTCTCCAACTCCCAATCTTTTCATTTCACCCTTTTCAAGTTTACAATCAATTGTTACCCTAAGCCCTGCAAACATTGAATTCTTGTAATATATGGCACTAAATAACAATATATATAGTTTCATCCGTTCCATCAAACATGCAGGCGTTTAAATGATGATGCCATTATTAACATGGAAACTCAATATGATTGACTTATATAAAACATGTCCAAATATTCAAATATTCAATAAACTTGCACCATATGAAGTTGTCAATGTATTGAATACACTGCACATCGTGCCAAAAAAAATAATAAATAAATGAATACGCCGCACAAGGCGGACTTATTTTATACTCTAGACCTTGTGTTTGTATTAATTTTCTATTTTGTTTTAAACTAACAACGAGGCGAGGCGGTGGGGTTAGGATCCCCCCAAATAAATAAATAAATAAATAAATAAAATGAAAAAAGAACTGCATGAAAAGAATTTAATGTATGATACCTGTAACTGCCTCACTAGTGTCAACATTATTCTCCTTGCAATCAACACATTCTCCCACCCCAAAAACTTCGATGGTCTTCTCATCGCCGTAGCAGAAGCTTGCTGCAAACAGCAAGGAAACAAAGAACCCCAGTAGGGTCACTCGGCAGAGTGAATGAACCAGCATTTAGGACGATCTACGGAACCCTAGACAATACTGAGAAAGAAGAGAAAAGCTGAAATGACCAAATAATGGAGGGCTAAGCTCCCAAAAAATAGAAGCTTATTGCTTGATGAGTTTGGAGTGCAACAAAAGCTTGCTATATATACAAGTTGGGTTTTTTTTTCCCCCTTGATGATCAAACCGACAGCTGAAGTTAATGAGTGAGACCACATGAGGTTAGGTTCCATTCATCTTCACTACAAGCTCATCAAAATTGGAACTAAACTTCAGCAGAAAAAGGGGGTATTAAACGGCCATTATTTCCATTAAATTAGTGAGGTTTCAGCAGCTCAGTTTTCTTTTCTTTCTTACCTTTTTTTCCCCCTGTATATAATCTTGCCCCATCTCCATAAAAGACTGCTTTAATAACTCATTCTACTTTAAGAACTAAAATAAACTTTGATCAAAGTCATCACATGCTTACATATTTTGTGAGACCCACATGTGTTATACAAATCTCTGTCTTTTAACTGGGCTCACATATTTTGTGAGACCCACATTTTTTTTTCAAAAAAAAAAAAAAATCTGGGCTCACATTAAAAAAAAAAAAAAGAATAATACTAGGCTACTTAATGCAGGCATATTAATGTTTTCAATTTTCAGACACAATATATGTTTACACTTCTCGTAAAATTTTGCAACCTTTGTGAAAATAAAAAAATTCTAGGAATACATGAATAAATGACATTCACTACAAGATTTTATGTGTTTCCTTACAAATTGTTTTTGTAGGGAAAAGTAAGAATTTGTAGGTAAAACTCTTTTGAAACAAAAAAAATTTGTAGTGAAGTTTGTAGGGCAATCATCGAAGCGAAAGACTTTAGACGACAAAATTGACAACTTTGTTAGCCAAAACTTGCCCCTACAAATCCTTTGCCTACAAATAGGGTTTATTGTCTAAGTGCCTTCCGCACAAATTCATTTGTAGGTAAAAAGTTCTTTTTATCACAAATATATATTTGTAGAGAGAGAGACATTCGTAGGAAAAACATCCTTTCCATCACAAATTAATTTTTAAAGGAAAAGCAACTTGTAGGCAAAATGTCCTTTCTGTCACAAATAATTTCTTGTAGGAAAAGAAATTTGTAGACAAAAGAGCCTTCTCGTCACAAATATATTTTTATAGGCAGAGTTATTTATAGGCAAAACATGCTTGTGATCATAAATATATTTTTGTAGGCAGATGACACGCTCCACTTCCAGTACCTCTAACTTACTAAAAGTTTGACGTGTGTCGACGATAAATTCCAACTAGAAGCTAGAACTTACCGTCAAGGCTCATGAAGATACTACTTATTCAAAAAAAATTTCGACAGCATCTCCTCTCATATTGTTAACAACCAACCTGCATAACACTCAACATCAAACCCAAATACACTCCACGGTATAATAATTCCCCATCGTCACCAATAACAATATTTCATGTAAGAAAATTATGCTAAACCAAGTATGCTTCACCCGGAATCCCAATGTATACTAATAAACTAATCATATCAAGGCCTATAATTCATAATAACAACCCATAACCATCTCTATGTGGCGGCACAATTCTGGAAATAGCAGGCTCGATCCTGATGTGTTGCCCCAACTCCAATTGCTATCTGAAAAAGGAATCATTTGGAAGACATATGAGCTAATTAGTCCAGTTAGTGGAGTTTTATAAATAAACATGCTTTTACAAGTTGAAATGTAACTTTTGAAACATCTTGAATAAGATGTTCAAGCTCATTTGGAAATTTCATGACTTCAAATATAAATCTAGCATGACATCAACATTTATGGAATCATCACATGTTAGAAAATATCATGAGTCTTATTTCACTTCATAATCATCATAGAATTCATTAGAAAATATCATGAATATAATTTTATTCCAAGATCATCATAAAATATCCCCAAAGAATATCCAACATCACATGATCATGATATCAAGTCATACGCGCGTAGACAGTCAGCTTGGGCCATAGATACCTTATGACCCCTTCGCCCTAGACGGCACAATTAAACAACTTGAGCCATAGCTAGCACATAGGCCCCTTCACCTTGGCGGCGTTCATTTGGTCAGCTTGAGCTATAGGCCCCTTCGCCCGTAGGCGGCTCATCATGACATCGGATACAATTTTGGGGTTTCCATGCATCATCAAACCATATTTCAAATAGAACTTTTCTCTGAAGAGCATGAATCATCATTTTATATAAGATGCATAACGAACTTTTCTTAAGAAAATATCAATCCTTTGGAAAATTTCATTGAAATACATTATCATCATAGACATTGCAAATTCACGTGGAATCAAAGCATAATAATGTTCATTTAGGAAGAAATGAGAGAAGAGTTCCACTCACCTCCAGGTAACAATGTTGCTTTTTTCTCGTTTCATTTCCTTTTTAATTCTGTCATTGCCTGTGAAATCATATGAAAATTCTACTTAATATTTAATTCCTTCTTGATTTCTCAATTCACATATATAATTCAATTCTTTTATTTATCTTTGTTAAATCCCATTTACTCTCTTTCTAACTTATCTATTAGTTAAAGATTTTTTAATTCAACTAACTTTATCAACGTGAAATTCCCTTTTTGATTTCAGGTCATCTATTCTATTAAATTCTTCGAGTTTTCGTCATTGTTCAATTAAACATGTCTCTTTTGTATAACTATTCTAGACTTTATTTTACATCTTAAAAATTGTAGTAATACCCCATATTAAAATCTTAAACTCCTTCCAAATATAAAACTAACTCTTTATCTTTAAACAAAATCTTTGGTTCTTGACAACTTTCATCATTTGCTATTAAATATTAATTCAATCATTAGTTGTATTTATTCTCAATTTCACCAATTCTTCCTTTACCATCATATCATTCTATAAAATCATAACAACACTTATTGAGTCGAGACTTGGTTCAACTCTTCAACAATACTCGTTAAGTTTTCCTTGTTTGGACAATGCTCATTCAAAACCATTTTAAAATCGCGAATGGTGTCGTATGCTTATGAAATTCTACTAGAAGGTAGAAAACTCATATAAGTTCATCATATATAAAATTAAGTCCAAGAAAACTACCTTGACTATACCAAAATATTTTTCCACCTCCCAGAAATTCTATTCTCGGGTACACACTGCCTCGTCTTACTAAACATGTCATAAAAACTTCTACCGGTCTCCAAATAGTATCATTCCAATTTTAGATGATGGCCAACTCATATAAGATCATTTTCCAACTTGTATCGTGTTAAAATTCAACATACACTATTATTTATGACCCTCCAAAGTTGAGGGGCAGAAACTATGTACACAATAATTCCAACCTTGATTCTTTTATTAGACTTGTACATATGAGCTTGGCTTCCTAGAATTCATTCTTACCCTCTTATGCTTTCCTTTTCACTAAAGAAGACATAGCTTCCTTTTTCCAATTAATCTAAAAGCTTCATTTAATTTAGCAAAATACTGTGATATTCACTTTAAAGTCCCAAACAATGCCTCGTTCAAATCTTTCAACTTCAATCTTTCATTCTTAACTATAATTTCATATACTAAATTTACATAATTCCTTTCTAATCTTTATATAATTTCAATTTCATGTCTAAGAGTAATTCCACACCATTTAACCCAATAGGAAACTACAACAAAATCAACTACTCCATTCTACTGACAAATTTCTTAAATCAACCATAATAAACTTAAACCCAAAAATTCTCATATACTTCAAGAATTTCCAAATACATCTAACCCACATCAACTCAACATTTCTCTTTTTAATATTCATCACCTCAAACCATATATGGAAAATCTCATTCATATCTAGGATTTAAGAAAATCAATCCATAAATATATTATAGAAACTAAAAAATAAAACACATTATTCTCTCAACATAAACATCAATTATTTAACTCCAAATCATAGGAATAACCACAAATTTAACACCCAATAGAAAATACATAAACCCTAAAATAATTCATTGACTTACCTACTTGGAAATTGCACAAGAAATCAAAACCCAATTGCCAAATAATGCCAACAAGATGCAATTTCCTCACTTTCTTCTCTCTTTCCTTCATTTTCCTTTTTCTTTTTTTTTTCTTCTCACTTTTTATTCCCTCTCGGCCGACTCCTCTGTTTCTCCAATGTGTGTGTATTTGTGATCATTCCAATTGCAAGACAATCATGTGTACATATATAGGAAATTGCACACAAGTCCCTCAACTTCTTGCTTCACTTCATTTAAGTCCTTAACTTCATTTCTTGTTTCATTTAAACCACCAAATGATAACATAATTTCATATAAATCCCGACTTATTTAAGTTCTTAAATTATAAACCCAAAAATTAAATTATTGTATCTTAGTCTAACTTTGACCTTGACTTAACATATTACACATTTGACTTTGGAAAGTAAATATTGAATTTTGAAAATAACAGGGCGAGTCGTCACAGCAGAGTTATTTGTAGGCAAAACATCATTTCCGTCACAAATAATTTTGTATCGGGAAAATCACATGTAGGCTGAGGAGTATTTTCCATATAAATAAATTTTTTGTAGAGAGAAATATTTGTATTCTATAATCATTTAAGACAAAGGAGAAGTTGTGAATTTGTAGCCAAATAAGTCATATTTGTTGGCTAAGATTACTTTTCCTGAGAGATAACGTTTTGTAGGAAAACAACATTTATAGGCTAAGTGAGTCTTTTCAGTCAATGAAAAAAATTGTAGGGAAATATTTTTTTATACATTAAATGTGTCTTGTAAAATTGTGCAAGGAAATCTTATTTTGAATAGATATAAAGATAGAATAAAATTACAAAAACTGATAAAATCAATTAGTTTACCATTGAATTAAAATTTTTGTGTCCAAATGAAAACACAGCAGTTGATCATGTCTAAATGAAAACACAGCAGTTGATCAAATGAAATGTAACATAAGTGAAATATAGTACCACTGCATGTATCTTAAAACGTAACCATATCCAATGAGATGGCTTAATACTACCTCCTAAATCTCTATTCATCACCAAAATTTGTCTCATTCAAAATGTTATCTTCATCTGCAGCAATACCATCCATATCTGTCTCATCATGCTTAGCTGACAATGGTACAAACGGTGGTAAAACAATGCCAGGGATTTGACTACACATCTGCGTCAAAGAATTATGCCAAGATTGCAATGTAGCATTGAATTTAGTTTGCATCCTTTGCTCTGTCTCCATTCGTGCAACATCAACAGCCTTTCGAGCAGCACGTTCTGCTTCCAACTCGTTTTCTAAATGGCACACTTCTACAGAAGATACTGCAGTGTCTTGAAGGCGACCATCTCCTAAACCACGAATTCGACGACCAAGCTTGTTACCTAGAACAGACACTATAATATTAAGTCCAGCATCAGGATCATCAACAGGTATCTCTTCTAAAGGAATGTCATCAGGAAGTTGCAGCTCCTTTGCTTTCTCTATAGGATATTCATTAGTTTTGGCAACCATTTCATCCTACAAAAGAGAGATCGGAAGAGCACACGTCAATAATATAAGTAACCTTATTATATCAAAAAATTCCAAACATAGGAAATTCCATGAAGAGGATAATATGCTACAATAGTGGCAATAGTAAAAGTTTGCTCCCTATTTTTATAACTTATAATTTGAGTATATTACTTGCTATTAAGACTCATAGACACAAAAACATTTTTAACTCAGTGTCTTACAAAATATAGTTTACCAATATACCAACAATAAGAGCATCAACAGTCCTATATAAGAAGTACTGGATGATTCATTTTCAAGATCCTTTACATAATTCATACTCCAATTGACATCACTCATAGACACATAGAATTATAAGCCTTAAGTAAATTTTGAGTAATTTCTTTTACTACTAGAAGTTGACATTTACACACAAGAAAGTACATACAAGTATATCAACATTTTTTCTACACATTTAATATACTAATTTTGAACTTTCATGGTCCAAATATCAAAAGTTGTATACAAAGGTCAAGTTTTGATATAAAAAGTAGCGCTCAGCTATGTTTTAGTTAAGGAACCTGAGATTGCACACTATCATCATGTATCTTTGTTTTAAGAATATATATATATATATATATATACAACTTGACAGTTTATTATAATTTTTAACTATTGATGAAAGCATTAGGAGGATAGAGAAAGTTACCTTTTTTCTTTTATGAAAATAATAACTTTTATTCAAATATTAAAAAAAATACATGGAAGACAAACAAGGCTCAGCCAGAGCAAACCAAAAAAAAAAAAAAAAAAAACCACAAGCAAGGCTCAGCCAAAGCCACAATGAATACTAAAACAAATGCTCAATCAAAGTGAAAGTCAAATAATTTCCGGAAACTTCGAACCATCCTGCTAGTAATAAGAACGTTTCAAACACTGTTTCCAAACTCTTTAACAAAATAATAAATTGTACAATTATTTGCCTATAAATTACCGCAGCCATATCCTCTACTGGGTACGAGAGAGGACGCGAACCAGTACGATGATTGAGCTGCTTATTTGAACGGTTTGTAGTGTTTGCTGATGATGCCTTCTACAAATGATAATATATACACGTGCTATATAAACAATAATAGCAGAAATATAAAAAAGTAGCAAGGAAATACATAATAAGTACCTTGAACTTATCAGAGTTGAAATGGTTACACAACTCACGCCATTGATCTATATCTCTATCAAGCATCTCT
>CAVNYN010269634.1:0-22612 GCA_963692815.1 Nyctanthes arbor-tristis
CGTCAGTAATTACTGAAGGAAATATAGCAGTGGTCGGAAACTCATACCACTGGAGGGACCGATGGAAATTTCTGACAAGGAATTGTCGCCCGGCAATTTCTGTCGACATTAGAACATCGTTGAAAATTTCTAATGAAAATTCCTTGGTGTCTGAGATTACCTATGGGAATCCTTGGGTCAAAAATTACCGACGGGCTTTTGTTTGCCGTCAGCAGTTCTTCAGTTTTTTCTTTCTTTTTTGGTGAAAAAAATGTTATAACTAATAGCTTCTATTATACTATCTTAAGGCTGTTGAACAATTATAAGTCCCACAACTCAGTTTTGCCATCCAAATATATTCCTATTTTTTTCAGCAGCTATTTTTTTCTTGTTTTGTGCAATCTTTTTTGGCAGATATTTTTGAAGGCTTGTATTGTGCATTGGAAAAATAAGTTTACATGAGGACCACAGTTTGAAGACTCGTTCTTTTCTCCCAAAGTGCTTCCACTTTCCCTTTTCTTCAACGACGCGTAACATTGGACAATGACATTTTTGAAAATATAAAGCAAACTTTAGGCGTTGTGCAAAAGAACAGATGCCTATTTGTCGAACCGAGATGACTAGGCAGGAACCGACGCCTATGCCTTTATCTTTAATTTGAAATCACAGATCCTAGTAGACCTCGATTTAGTCATATACAACCAAACACACACATCGAAGGTCTCAGTCGATTGTTTCATACCTGGAGACGGCAACGGCAGATCCTTTTCCATCCGGCGACGGTGGTGTGGTGTTCATCTCCATTTCTAGCCAGCTTTTTCTCCCGTTGATCTATTCATTTTGAAGCTCTCACTTCAAGGTAACTTTTTGGAACAAAATAAATTAAATGTTGAGAAGATTTGTGTGATTTATGAAGCATTGTGTTTTGAAATTGGAGGTTATGATTCTAGGGTTTGTGTTAAATTAAGTTTACATGAGTTTTGTTTATTTGGTACAAATGTGAAAATTTCTGGGCTTGTTTTGTTAAATATATGTATATATATATATATATATATATATAAATTGATATGGGTACACATGAGTTAAGTAGGAAGTCATGAAATTTGATATTCGAAGCAAGCAAGTTGTCATTTCATAAGTTTGAGCAATTTTGCACGCCACATGTTTGATGAATTGCCTCACAAAGCTTTGTTTGAAATTTTTCCTACACAAATTAATCTTAGTGCTCCAAGCTAAAATTGTGATACAAAAATATAAATAACTAACAGATACAAATATATGGAAATCGAATAATTGATGGACAAATAAACTAAAGAAATCAAATAACGAAAAATTCTTTGATTTTGTTTGTGATGCAAACAGATAAGTAATTAACAAGTATTGATGGACAAATAAATTATCGAAATCAATTGTTCTAAATTTCTTTAATTAATTTTGTGATGCCAATAGACATGTAATTAACAAGTATTAATGGACATGTAAAATAAAGAAAATCAAATAATATAAAAATTCTTTAATTCAATTTGTGATGTAAATGGATATATAATTAACAAGCAATATTGATGTACAAATAAATTATGGATATTAAATAATGTAAAAATTTATTAGATTAAACTTTTGATGCAAATAGATAAATGAGTAACAAGCATGAATAGATGAAAGAATTAAGGAAATCAAATAATATGAGGAAAAATTACCCGCTAAAAATAAGTAATTGTTGTTTTGGCTCTCCTGATAGGTCCTAAATTATGGATCGGAATTGTTAACATTAACTTACTAATCTTTTTATATATATGCAGGTACTCACTTAGTTAGCGTTCATGATGACTGACGATTCAAGTGCATCTGATTCACTATCTACCAGCAAAATGAAGCGGACCAGAGGAGCAATTACTTGCAAGAAATTCAAGAAGAAGCAATATGAGGCAGTAGTGATTCAGTTTAATGATCTGTGGAGGCCGGTCGAAATGTTCAGTAAAAAGTTCCAAAGTTATGTAGGGAGTGTGACTAGGATTCATATCCACATTAACTACATAGATTGGAAGAAAGTCGAGCCTGACCTTAAAGGCGTGATTTGGAAATATATTAAGGTATCACATCACTTTAAATGTAGTTAATTAATGCCACTTTATTATTTATATTTATTATAACATCGTGTATTATCATTGTCTCGCAAAAGCATTTCAACATAGAGAAGGATGCCATGAAGCAGCCTGTATTGATAGTGGCTGGGATGAGATGGAGAAGCTTCAAGGCACGTTTGGTTTGAAAATTCATCAAAGAAAAGCATCCTAAATATGAAACTCCCTGTCAGCTTTATTCTTTCATTTCACCAAAGAGCAGTTCAGAAAGGGCCTTGACACTCTAGAGTTCAAGGAGTATCAATCACATATTTTTTTTTCTTTTTACTTTATTACCGATGGCTAAAAACTAAGATCAAGTGATGACTTGTCTTTCAAGAAAAAAAGTGAGGTGAAGTAAAGTCAGGCGCATAATGAGCACCCACACTATCTAGGACCAGCCAAATATGTATGGATGATGCTTGAGTGGCTTATGGCAGACCCCTTATCTTCCTTCTCAACATAAGGTTCAGTTAGCTCTAACTTTGTAACTGAGAATCTTAGTTTAGATAGGGTTTGAGCAAGAACGAAGAAGATGGCCGATGGTAATTATTACATCCCTAACAAGAAAACCAAGGGAATGTCTGAGAAAGTTATTACTAAAGCAAGCAGCATCTAGGGAAAAAGCCAAATAGTGTACGAGTGTTGAAGTCTCTTTGGCACGGCCTAATCTTGTATACAATGAAATTGGTATCCGTGAGTCCCGCCCTCCAGAGGTTGCACAATTTGACTATTAAACTGCCCCTTACTGAGAATTTCATTGATGTACCGATGGATTGAGATATGTTTCACCACGCCATTGCCAAGGTGAATGAGATTCATGTTTCAGTCAATGATATTGCCAACCTACTCAAGATGCAATGGTTGAACATGCCTATTTTGCAAATTGTTGAAATGTAAGACTTCTTCCCACACCTTTACAATTTTCATATAAATTGAATTTGATAATTAACTTTTGGTATAGTTCATTCTAGGTACCTATTATGTAACGAAGTCAAGGTTGAAAATATCGGGTTTCTATGTCCAGTGCTGACCGCGACAGTTAATTTTGAGCGTAATGAGAACGAGACTTTCAATTGCGTGGTCAATGCGGTGAGACGATTAAGGAACAAGAAGTACATTCTAGCATTGTATCACTAGAGGTAAGACTGTTACTGTCATTCATCTATTTTTTGCTTTTGGTTAATATGAATAATTTGTCACTAAAATGTTAACTTACATATTTATAAAATATTCTAGAAACCACTGAATGTTGCTCGTGCTACGCCTTGAAAAAACCATAGCATACTACGTGGATTCTTTGGAGTCTAAGTGCACATTCGCTATCAGGGAGAGCTTGAATATATAAGCAATTATCAATAAATATTGCATAATAGTCTTTTCTGTAAGTTTGAATTTATTTAACTTGTACGTATGTGAAACTTTAGGGCAGATAGAACATTGTGGGCAACATGGACTGCAAGGCGTAGCATTCTCGTGTGGAAATCAATTACGATATTAAAATATCCTTTAAAAGTTACAATAACTATTGAATTTCGAATTTTGTTGGTCGGATTACTAATATTAATTTTCAAATCCTTGGAAATTTTAGTGTACTCAGCAATCGGGATCTGGTAAGTGTGATTATTGTGTAATGAGAAATATGTACAAGATAGTGACACTATATTCTAGTAATTCGAAAAGGCTTGACAAGGTATAAATATTTATCGAAAACTAAGAGTTATATAATCATGCATATATATATTTTATTAACAAAGTAATATTTCTTTTAATTTGTTTTAGGCATATGAAGGTGGATTATATAGCCAAGTGAACATAGATGAGATTCAGGAAAAATGGGCTTGAGTACTTTGTCGATAGGTTTCTTTCACACAACCATGAGCCAATCTCAAATCCTAGAGGTTACAAAGCAACTTGGAACTAACCGTGTGGAATCTCTTAGAAAGAGTACCAAAGAAAGGGATGATATAAAGTTGGTTGAGCAATCCCAACACTGGATCCCAGCTTCCACCAACCTCGGCATTGATGAACTGCAAGAGTGGTACAACAAATGCACATATATGAAAAACATTACTAACAATACAATGATGAATTCTTCAAACCCAACAGCAAATTATAGTCCATTATATGCCTAAAAACATTACATGTTTGCATAAAAATCTATAATGCATAGGTAAACCATATTTATAAATAAATAAAACCAAAAAATACGTGCAATTGCCAATAAAGTACTCAGCTCATCCCTAATCTCATCTATGTTCGCTTACCATATAATGTAGCTTTATATGCCTACAATAAACCAAAAGAAATATTACTTTGTTAATAAAATATATACATGCATGATTAAATAATTCTTAGTTTTCGATAAATATTTATACATTGTCAATCGTTTTCTAACTACGAGAACATAATGTGACTATCTCATACGTATTTTTCATCACACAATAGCCACACTCATCGGATCATAGTTGCTGAGTGCACTAAAATTTCCAAAGAGTTGAAAATTAATATGAGTAATCCAACGAATAAAATTTGAAATTTCAATAGTTATTGTAATCTTTAATAGATAATTTTCATATTGTAATTGATTTCCACAAGGGAGTGCTACACTTTGCAGTCTCTATCACCCACAATGTTTTATATGCCCTAAAGTTTCAATATATATAAGTTAAATAAACTCAAACTTACACAAAAAAACTATTATGCAATATTTATTGATAATTGCTTACTTATTTAAGTTCTCCTTGATAGCGAATGTGCGCTTAGACTCCAAAAAATCTAAGTAGTACACGATGTCTTTTTAAGGCATAGCACAAGCAGCATCCAGTGGTTTCTATAGAGTTTGCATTTTAGTCACAAATATTTCAAATAAATCAAAAGCAAAAAAAAAAAAAAAAGATGAATAGCAGTAACGGTCTTACCCTCATGCTACGGTGCTAGAATGTACTTCTTGTCCCTCTATTGTCTCACCGCATTGACCATGTAATTTAAAGTCTCACTCTATTTTAAATCCTGAATTCATTGCACAATTGATGTAGGTACTTGAAATGCATTATACCAAAAGTTAATTGTCAAATTGAAATTTATATGAAAATTGCAACGTGTGGGAAGAAGTGTTACATTTTAAAAATTTACAAAATAGAAACGTTGAATCATTTCATCTTGAGTAGGTTGGTAACATCGCCAACTAAAACATGAATCTCATTCATCTTGTTGATGGGCTGGTAAAACACATCTCAATCCATCGACATGTCAATGAAATCCTCAGTAAGGGCAGTTTAATAGCCAGATTATGCAACATTTGAAGCGCATGACTCAAGGATACCAATGTTTCATCGTCAACAAGATTAGGTCGTGCTGAAGAGACTTCAACACCCATGTGCTATTTGCCTTTTTCCCTAGATGCTGCTTGCCTTAGTAAGAAATTATTTACCATCATAACATGTGTAACACAAAATCAAATGTACAAGGAAGCTTTTATGTAACTTAAATTTATGACCACTATAGGAAATCTTACTCTTAACGACAAGCATTTTTGCCTAGAAATTTTTTTGAACCGCTTTTAACTACCAAAATGACCATTTTAGGATCAAAGTATCGTTCTTAAATGTGATATTTTTTGTAGTGTCGCCTAAGATCACTAAATGTACGGGCCACTGAGCGAAGCTTCCATTTGCATATGATATCTGCTAATGGAATGAAGTTGCATAAGAAGATTCAACTATCTCAGCTACATTATCAACCTACACTTTGTAATGATTGGGTCAAAGTTGTTGATGGTGGTGCACTAATGTATCAGCGTCAGATGGGAATACCATCCCTGTGGCCACAATGTAAGTCTCACTGTTAGAAATTAAGGAGAGATGACATAGGATCGACTTCTTTTAATATTCAATGCAAGTGAAAATTAACGTCAGCCCAAAGCAATGAAATGAAGTGAATACATTTGAAAAGTATATAACTTAACACTACTATACGTACCTTAACAGCAGGATATAAGTCAGGATCGACTGAGTGACAACTACTCCAGATCAGTCATCTAACACTAGGATTGGCTACCAAATTGCCAAAATGTTTTGGAGGCGCCTGCATGCTAAATTGTTGGAAGATAGAGACAAACCGCGACTACAACATGTCGAGCTGGGACTACATCTGTGACATAGTCCCTTTCCTAACTTGCTCAGTGATGCTAGGCTCCAATGATCACCTGTCTGATATCATCCAGCGATACGACCCTACTCGGCCTTTCTTGGTCTCGTTGGTCTTGTCAAGTTGGCCATAAACGTTTCCCACCATGACGTATACATCATATCCTCTTACTCAACACTTGATGCTCCTCCTTACCAAGTGCCTCGGACAAGATATTCCCGTGTTTTTTCGGGATAAACATTCCTTAGCTGGCCTTCTTGCACTGTTCTTTTTGTTAGACAATGAAAGATAAACATAAGTTCTTAAATTAATGATAATTAACTAAAATTAATAAAAATTTGAAAACTTATAATTTTCTCATACACCCTCTAGTTCTCTCATTAAGGATGTAATAATCACCATCAGCCATCTTCTTCGTTCTTGCTCGAACCCAATATAAATTGTGATCCTTAGTCAGAAAGGTCAAGCTAACTATCCCACATGATGAGGAGGAAGATAGAGGGCTTGCCACAAGCTACTCAGGCCTCATCTGGCTGACCCTAGAAAATGTGGGTGCTCATTATGTGCTTGACTTTACTTCACCTCCTCTCTTTTCTCCTGACAGCCAAGTAATCACTTGATTTTAGTTTTTAGCCATCAATAATGAAGTAAAAAAATTATGTCATTAATATACCTTGAACTCTGGCATGTCGTGATCCTTTATGAACTGCTTTTACTGCGCTAGAGAAATAAAAAGATAAAGCTGACAGGGAGTTTCAAATTTGGGATAATTTTTTTTGATGAAGTTTTGAACAAATCGTGCCTTAAAGCCTCTCAATCTCATCCTAGCCACTCTCAATACAGGCTGCTTCGTGGCGTCCTTCTATATGTTGAAATGCTTCTGCGAGACAACGATAATATGCGATGTTATAATAAATATAACCAATCAAGTGACATTAATTTACTACATTTAAAGTGATGTGACCCTGATATCTTCCCAGATCACGTCCTTAAGGCCATGCTCGACTTTATTTCAAACTGTGTAGTTTATGTGAAGATGAATCCTAGCCACACTCCCCCATATGCATTTTGTCAATAGAAGCAGACGCCTATTCATAAAGAATATACATAAAGAATAGGAGTCAGGTCCTAATAGAAATAGACATCTATGCATAAAGACACCTAAAGTTTACAATATATTATCAAAATTGCTACTGCCCACTATTATGTTATTTTTTCGACCAATCCACGTGTATTTCACACGACTTTTTGTCAACTCTGTTGTAGTGACTCCTGGTAATCAAGGTGGTGAAGCTAGAAGTCAGCCTATTACTGATGAGTCAAGGGGCCGGGCCGGGAAGAGGTTTTCGTGTCAGCTCGTCTCGTAACATTGGCAATGGATGAAGATAATTTTTGAAGATTCATCTTTAGTTCATAGTTACACAGTTTATTCTTCAATTTTTTGGCCCCCAGCGGGGTTGGGTCTTATTGTATACACAAACCATTAAAATTTTTGTACTCAGTTTAATTTATTTTGTATGCCTAAACTTCTCTTTTATCTATTTTTGATTGATTTTAAAATTACTCATTTAATTATTCCACAATTGAATTTGATTCAAGAACCTCTCCAACTTTGATGTTTCAAATAATAACTTTTCTAAATTTTGGCTTAAATAGCCAATTGAAAATCAGCTACACATAATGAACTAATTAAAAATAAGGAAAGGAAAGGATTGTGACATGACTGAAAAGGAAAAAAATTCGATATCTGATAGCATTTTATAGTAAGTAAATAAGTGTATAATTGTAGGGATCAAGGAGCTAGTCCAGTGGTTAAGGACTTAGCTCCTTACCGGGTAGTCCCGGCTTCGAATCCGACCATCCCCTCCCCTCCATCCCCTTCGTATAAAAAAAAAAAAAAAGTGTACAATTGTAAACTCTTTTAAATGGTCTTCTTTACTGTCAAACCTTTTATTATATATTATTATTTTTTTTGACAACTCAAACCTTTTATTATTGATGTTCACTCTAATTAAAAAAATTCTAGATAAACGGATCCTCATTAATTCCGCATCCATGTGAGGCGGATAAAAATTTTTAAATAACAATTTTTCCTTAGATCAATCCTTTAATTAATATTTAAAGAAAGAAATCAGGAACATATATGTATATAGCTAGAGACTGATACGCATGCACCACAAATGTTTGTATACACATGCACAATTTTTTGTAGCCATTAATAGCTTCATCAAATGAATAGATATACAACATTGTAGACCATAGGTGATATATATTTGAGTTTATTTTCAACTCACCAAAGAAATTACATTTGCCTAAATTTGTTATGATTTTGTCATTGTAGAAATGCATATGGATTAAGATTATGCCCAAAAATGGAATATTTTCAAGAATTCAGTGAAGAAATGACCATTTTTGGCCAAATGGGAGCGTCAAGTAATAATTCAGAAAAAGTGAGTTAAAATTGGACTAGAAAAATCATTCTAATTTAAACAACAATGGAAAAGAATCAATGTTAGTTTGTGTAGCATATGAATCATCACCTATAAATAGGCGACATTTTTCTTTAGGAATTGCAAATTCCATTTGATCAGTGAACCGAGCTAGGCGAACAAGAAGAGGCCGAAGCAGTCAAAGAGTTAACATGATGCATATCCAGAATGAAAGTATATAACCTGTGGGTTACATTTCCCAGGAGGCATACAAGTCTTTTCAAAAAGGTTAGTGAATTATGTACCATTTCTGGTGTAGATGCCGGGATCATTGTGTTTTGTCAAACTCACAAGCCCCAAATCATGTCAAACGATATATGTAGGCTCATTGTAGTTCCATCATCATAAACTGAAACATGAAACTAACTAATATGGACAGCGATGTCACATTCTCTAAAAGGCGCTCCGGGCTTTTTAAAAAAGCCAGTGAGCTGTCTACTATTTGTGGGGTAGATATCAATATAATGGTATTCTAGCCTACTAATAGAAACATACTATTTTGGCAACCTAAATATTCAAACCATAGTTGACAGGTTTCTTTCACACAACCGAGAGCCACTCTTGAATCCTATCGACCAATGCATAGAGGCTTAGCGCAATTCCACCATCATACAAAGAAAGTTGGAACTAACCAATGTGGAAGCTCTTAGAAAGAGCACCAAAGAAAGGGATGATATAAAGTTGGTTGGGCAGTGCCAACACTGGATTCCAGCTCCCACCGGCCTCGGCATTCATCAACTGCAAGAATGCTTCAAATCCAGTAGCTAGCCAAATTTGGGTGTACTTACTGTATCATTCTTGAAGTTGATGAATGTCGAGACCGGTAGAGGGTGGAATCTATCGTTGGGATTGCCCAACCAACTTTTTACCATCCCTGTCTTTGGCGGTCTTTCTAAGACCATCCACATTACTATCCACAATATTGATTAGTTCCAAGTTTCTTTGTATTACCTTGGAAATGCGATAAACCTCTATGTATTGGTCGATATGATTTGAAAGTGGCTCACAGTTGTGTGAAAGAAAAATGTCAACTATGGTTTGAATATTTTGGGTTGCCCAGACAATATGTTTTGTTAGTAGAAGGGCATCCTATTATACCGATATCTTCCCCAAAAAGGGTACACAGTTTGCTAGCTTTTTAAAAAAAGACCGGAATGGCTTTTAGAGAACGTTGTTATCCACGTTGATCAGTTCCAAGTTTCTCTGTGGCTCAGCGGCTAATGATTTGAGGGGTCGGGAAGAGTTTCTCGTCTTGAAACACTACAATTCATTATAGTATTTGTCCTCAGTTTAATCAATTATGTTGCCCTTTATTTTTTGATCTTTTTGTCAATTGATGTGTACGGAATTAATTCGACAAATTTGTTTTAAGTTGTTGTTTTGTACGTAGAACAAACTTTAAATTATTCAAGAACCCAAACTTATTCATGAGCATGATCCACATGATTCCACGGCCATGAGTTACCTAGTCCACCTCTTTATGGTAAGTATCATATGTCATCATAGCCGGAGCTACGCTAATGGTTATGGGACAAGCAGTGGCAAGATATGATTCAAGAACCCAATACAACAAAACATCTATGAGTAGAAGCTACGGATAGTGGTTCAAGTCTCAATTTGCCTACCCATGTCGTGACGATTCGTGAATAGTTGATGACATAAAGATCGAGCCAATGACTAACCCTAATGTGGGATTGGTCACATATTAATGCAAAAATGTTTAAACTTTAGGCACTTGACAGTGCATTATGCTAAAAGTTTGGATAATAGAAAATCATTCCACTAAATAATATTTACATCTCATCTCATAATTGAGTTTGCAATAATAATTGAATGGCACAAAAAGTAGGATTTCCTTCTAAAAATAGAAAAGTATGCCGTAAAAGGGATTCTCGAGTGATTTTGGATCCTGGTACGTATTTTAGAAGATCAATATTCGAGTCTACATGGATTTTGTAACTAATTACTAAAACTTCTTTATTTATACGGTTCATGTCGAATAACATGAAAATAAAATTTTCTGATTCATAAACAAATTGATAAACATTGTAGCAATAAAAACCAGCAATCGGATCGTTTCGATTGGTTCAAGTAATTACATTTTCCAAACATTTTCTTTAAGGTTTTTACATCATCATATTTAGTAACATTACAACGGTAATGAATAGAAAAACTAAAAATTTGGTTATTAATGCTACGATCAAGATTATACTCCAAATGACAAATTTTAGAGAATATAGAAAATGACCCTTTTTTTTTAAATTTAGAATCGACGTTGGCCAAATAGGGACACTACATCATAATACCCAAAAATTGGGTGAGTGAATAAAATTGGCAGAGTAACGATATTATTAATGTGTGAACAGAAATGGAAAAGAATTCATATGATGCATAAATCGTACAATTTGAATCCTACAAATAGGCTCCATGCATTTTTCATCAAAAATGACAAGCATTATATGCAATTGAAGACAAAGAATTATACACACTTCAGTAAGCCACATTACAAGTAGGGATGACAATTTGACCCGACTCGCTCAAATACCCACGATGCCCCGAACCGAATGGGGTAGAAAAATGCCGCCAAGCGTCACACGCCAGGTTGTGGTCGCCCCGATCCGCCCCAATCCGTTTAATTGTTTTTTTTAAAAAGAAGAAGAAGAAGAAGAAGAAGAAGAAGAAGAAGAAGAAGAAGAAGAAGAAGAAACACTTGCAAAACCCCAAATTTTATTTTAAAAAAATTCTTTGAGGGTGGTTGTTAACTTTATATAGTATAGGAACCCCAAAAATCATTATCAAATCCTAAAAAAAAAAATAGAAAAAAATCTAAATGGGGCAGCAAATGGGGCAGTTTGCTGCCCCGAACCATCTCAAACCCCGACTCGAACTGCCCCCGATTTGAAATAATCGGGGCAGCAGGGCAGGGCAGGGCCGATCCGTCCCGTTGCCATTACTAATTACAAGCCAAGATGAATGGTTCAGGCAACCAAGGTATGCAAATTATACATAGAGGAGAGGTAGGGGAATTGAAGGCTACGTGTCTGTTATGAAATGAAAGGTAATAAACAATAAAAGACAAAGAATGTGTAGATTTGGTTTACTTGAGCCACCCTAAAATAGGGAGAAAACCCATGGGCAGAGATAAAGAAAATCCACTATATCAAATATAGATATAAAAGGAGATAATTCTTATGGTACAATTACAATGATTCTACCACATCCTATATAGGTGATAAATAGGCCCTAATCCAAGTAGAGTTAGGAGGTGCATGCCATAAATCCTAGTAAGATTAGTAGATGCATGTCATAAATTCTAATAGAACCGGTGGGTGTCATAAATCTTAATTCTAGTAGAATTTGGGTCACCAACTCTAACAATCTCCACCTTGACACGAATTACACTCAAACCAATCTTTGGCTGAAAAAAACTCTCCATCTCTTCCACAAAAGCCCTAAAGGCTAAACCTCAGTGACAAACATTGACCAAGTCTAAGCATTGCTGAAACTTGGCTGTAGGAAATGTCTTGGTTATCATATCAGTAGGATTATCACAGGTCAATATCTTGCTGATGGAAATATTACTAGAATCAATGATGTCTCTCACAAAATGATATCGGAAATCAATATGCTTCATCCTCTCATGAAACATATGATATTTTGTGAGAAAATAACATTACGATTATAGGAAGTGTCTTGGTCATCATACCAGTAGTATTATCACAGGTTAGTACCTTGCTCATGGAAATATTACCAGAATCAATGATGTCTCTCACAAAATGATATCGGATGTCAATATGCTTCGTCCTTTCATGAAACATTTGATATTTTGTGAGAAAATAACACTTTGACTATCACAAAATGATGTTATGATCTGCAAGTCGTCACTTAATTCTCCAAATAATCCTTTCAACCAAATAGCTTCCCTACATGCCACTGTAATAGCCATGTATTATGCTTCAACAATAGAAAGAGCAACTGTAGCAAGATAGCTTTCCAACTTATAGCACAACCATAAATGGTGAACATATAATGGGTAAGTGATCTTTTTTTATCAAGATCTCTAGCTGGGAAAATATAAATAAAGATATCCAATTATTCCATCCTCAAATCTCCCAAACTATAAACGAACATCCGCTGATCCACGTAAGTATTTGAGAATCTACTGAACTACTTTCCAATGTTCATTACCAGGATTAGCCATGTATTGACTGACTTCACTGACTGAACATGATAGGTCTGGCCTTGAACAAACCACCGCATATATAAGAGACTCAACTATACTAGAATACAGAACCGAGGACATGCATTCAATCTCTTCATATGATTGTGGAGATAAAGAAGATGATAGTCTAAGGTGTGCTGCTAATGGTGTACTGACAGGCTTGGCTTTCTATTTATTTAAATCTGCAAAGCACTTTCTCAATGTATATCTTTTGACTTAGATACAATTTTCCTGCCTTTTTGTCCCTCTAAATCTCCATTCCAAGTATCTTCTTTGCAGCTCCCAAGTCTTTCATCTTAAACTCCTTACTGAGCTTTGTTTTTACTATTTCTATTTTTTTTAGGTGTTTGGCTGCTGTCCACATGTCATCAACATAAAGAAGCAGATAGACAAATGACCCATCTACTATCTTCTTGAAGTAAACACAACTATCATAACTACTTCTTGTGAAATCGTGAGTGACCATAAACGAATCAAACCTTTTATACTACTGTCTAGGTGACGGTTTGCGGCCATAAAGAGACTTTTTAATAGACATATGTAGTCCTCTTTTCCTGAGGCTACCAAACCTTCGGGCTATTGCATGTAAATGTCTTATTCAAGTTTTCCATGCCAGAATGCAGTCTTTATGTCTAACTGCTCTAACTCAAGATTATCCATAGCCACAATACCAAGTAAAGCTCAAATCGAATTATGCTTTACAATTGGAGAGAACACATCTGTGAAGTCAACACCTAAAACCTAACTATAACCTTTCACAACAAGTCTGACTTTATACCTGACTTCTTCAACTCCTGGTGTCTCTTCTTTCTTTTTAAATACCCATTTGCTATGAACTAATTTTTTATCCTTAGGTAGTTTTAATAAATCCCAATTGCCATTTGTATGAAGAGATTCTATTTCTTCATGCATAGCAATCATCCATTTTTCAGAAACTTCATGACAAACTACCTCTGAATATGAAGAAGGTTCTTCACCGAAGTCAATACATTTAAAGCATAAGCAACCATATTAGCATCAGACTACCTCTTTGGAGGTCTAATATCTCTTCTGGGTCTATCTTTCGAAACTGAGTACTGAATAGGCTATGGAACTGGAGTAGTACTAGTACCTTGTTCTTCAAATTTTAGCTGTGATGCAAAGAGACACTTAGGTTGTGGTGCACTTTCTGACCTAATCGAAAACTCCACCTGTGTGCTTTATTTCTGCTGTTTATCAGAACAAGTTCCAAAAACTAGACTATGAAAAATTACATGTTCATCAAATATAACATCTCTACTGATCACGATCTTTTTGGTTTCTAGACACCATAACTTATAACTTTAACCCAAATTTATAACCAAGAAAGATACTCTTTACAGATCTGGATTCAAGTTTACCATTATTTATATAAGCATAATCGGGACATCCAAGTACCTTCAAATCAGAGTAATTGGCTGGAGTACTAGACCATAGCTCTTTCAGGGTCTTTTTTTCAATTATAGTGGAAGGTGATCTATTAAGGATAAAACAAGTTGTAGAAACAGCTTCGGCCCAAAAAGACTTAGGTAAAACGGCACTAGGGAGCATACAACGTATTTTTTCCATCAAAGTTCTATTCATGCACTCAGCTACACCATTCTGCTGTGGAGTATGAGAAACTATATAGTGCCTCAATATTCCTTCTGACTTACAGAAAGCATCAAATTCATTGGAACAGAACTACAAGTCATTATCCGTGGGAAGACGTTTTATTTTCTTGCATGTCTGCTTTTCAATCAAAGTTTTCCACTCCTTGAATGTTGAAAACACATCATTCTTTTATTTCAATAAATACACCCAAGCCTTTCTGGAATAATCATCAATCAAAGTCAACATATAACTCATGCCTCATATAGAAGGCATCTTAGATGGTTCCCAGAGATCTGAATGTATATAATCAAGTGGTCACTTTGTGTTATGAGTACCTATAGAAAAATTGACTCTTTTCTTCTTTTCAAAAACACAATGCTCACAAATCTCCGGCTTACTAATACTCTATCCATCAAGAAGTCCCCGCTTTCTCAATTCAAACATTTCGTTCTCACTTATGTTCCCAAGACACATATGCCATAACCTGGTAATAACGACATCTGATAATGAAGAAGAAGTGATCGCTAATTCATGTGTGACTGTAGAGCCCTGTAGGATATATACTTGGAGAATGTTCTTCAGAGCTTTTATCATAACCAAAGCTCTCATTCCAACTCTCATAATTCCATTCTCACCGATGAGCTTGTACTTTTTTTTTAATCAAGAGTACCCAAAGAGATAAGATTTCTCTTTAGATCTTGCACGAATGTGATGTCATTCAATATCCCAACAACTCCATCGTACATCTTAAATTCTGATTGTACTAGTACCAGCTATCTTGCAAGGTGCATTTTTTTTGAACCAATGCCACCTTTAGAAATTGTTTCATATGTTGAAAACTAGTCTTTATGGGAACACACACGAAGTGTGCAAGCTGAATTCAAAATTCATTCCTTGGAAGGTTTGGAGTCACCGTCAGAAAAACTAGGAGTTTCGGATCAAAGTTCCATCATATGCAATCTTCAGGTTCACTGCAAACAATTAGGAATTTCCCATCACTTGAATTATTTGCTGCAATAATGACTTCCCCAGATTTTTCTGGTTGCTTTCCATTCTGATTAGCAGCACCTCTTTGGAGCTTATTCTACAACATGTGACACTAAGATTTGAAATGTCCCCTCTTCGTGCAGTAATCAATTTTTATCTTTATTTCTTGATTTAGATTTGCCTCTACTATTGCCTTCCAGAATTTCTCTCATGAGTCATGCATCAAACAACCAAGCCCTCTGCTTGAGATTCAAATCCGGTTGA
The DNA here is from genome assembly GCA_963692815.1 of Nyctanthes arbor-tristis. Lineage (NCBI taxonomy): Eukaryota > Viridiplantae > Streptophyta > Magnoliopsida > Lamiales > Oleaceae > Nyctanthes > Nyctanthes arbor-tristis. The sequence continues at coordinate 15,822 of CAVNYN010269634.1, forward strand.
AATCTATTTCATCTTCTCCTTAGAGAATAAGGCATCATAAGCTTCATCGAGCGTAAGAGTATCATGATGGTACAAAATAGTATCTCTAAAAGTCATATATAAGGACGACAACAAACATAGTAGAAACAACGCGAAATCTTCTTCATCGTACTCAACCTCCATAGTCTCTAGGTCAGAGATGACTTCCTTAAAGGCTGTTAAGTGGTCTTTCAATGACGTACCTTCAGCCATGTAATGAGAATACAAACGTTGCTTTAGATGCAACTTACTGGTTAGGCTTTTCATTATGCTCAACTACTCTAACTTTAACCACAACGAAGCAGTAGTTTTCTCCATCAAGACGTCTTGTAGAATTCGGTCTGAAAGATAAAGATGAATATGAGATAAGGATTTTTTATCCTTACATTGTTTTTCTTCTACTATCCATGAACCTGACATCTTGTCAAATCCTAACAGTGTGTCATTAAATTCCATCTATGTAAGCATAGTCTGCAGCTTCACCTGCCATAGCAAGAACCTGGTATTGCGATCCAAAAGCGGGATATCATATTTCAGAGTTGCCATTATCATCATTAAACTTGGCTTTGATACTAGTTTGTTATGAAACGAATGATAATAAACAATAAAAGACAAAGAACATGCTGATTTGTTTTACGTGGAAAACCCTATAATAAGGAGAAAAACCTATGGACAAACGTTAAAAAAATCCACTATATCAAATATGGATATATACAAGAGGAGATAATTATTGTGGCACAATCAATGATCCTATCACATTCTATATATAGGTGATAAATAGGCCTTAATCCAAGTAGAGTTAGGAGGTGCATGCCATAAATCCTAGTAGGATTAGTAAATGCTTACCATAAATTCTAATAGAAATGGTAGATATCATAAATCCTAATTTTAGTATAATTCGGTCACCAACTTTAATATTGTCAATATGGAACAAATTCAGAATGATAGTAACCATCAAGTTACTTCAAAAAGGCATGCTGGCCTTTTCGAGAAGACTAACGAACTGTGTACCCTTTGTAGGGGTACATGTTGGAATAATAGTATTTTCACCAACTGAGAAACCTAATTGTTTCGGCCAACCACATATTCAAAGCATAACCAATGGGTTTCTTTCACAGAACAATTATCCTCAAGCACACCCTATCCTGTCGACCAATATATAGAGGCCTACCATAGTTCTAGTGTTATGCAAATAATCCTGGAACCCACAAATGCCGATAGTAATATTGAAGCTCTAAGAGAGAGATTGAAAGAGACAGATGAGCTAAATTTGGTTAGGCAAACCAAACAATGAATACCACTCTATACCGGGCTTGGCATTCGATCACCAGCTTCAAGAGTGTCAATAAGTACACTCGCATGAAAAATCTTACTGATAATATAATGATGAATGCCAGAAACCCAAGTGGTAATTAATCCATTTGCAGCCCAAGCTCAACGCGGTAGTAGCTCAAGTTTTGCGGCAGCTAATGATCACAACGGTTGGGGAACAGGTTCCGGCATCGACTCATCTTGCAACATTGGCTATGGTCAACAGTAGTTTTGCAAGATTCATTCATGAATGTTGCAGTTAATTTATTCTTTTTATTTTATTTTATTTTATTTTATTTTTTTTGGGGTGGGGAAGGGGGTGGGGGTTTGAAGCGGCTTTTTACTGGATGCTTGTATATGTGTTTACAATTCATTCAAAATTTTGTCCTCAGTTTAATAAATTTGTTGCCTAAACTTTGTTTTTTGATCTATATATTGATTGATTTTTATATATGAAACGAAATTGGACAAATTCATATAAGAAGTTCTTTTATATGTAAGTGGACTTTAATTAAAATATTTGACTACACGAACTTTTTAGTACAAGGGGATAAAGGGAAGGAGTTGGTGTGGTTCAGATTCACGACGTCTTGAACTAGAACATAGCACAATTCGAACAACATTTGACCACACAAACTTGATTTAACGTTTCCTGAGTAACATTTCTATTTAATTTCAAGGTAAATAGCCAATTGGGAATCAACTAATTGTGAACTATTAAAAAGAAGAGAACTGTGTGAGATAGAGGAAATAGAAAGAAATTTGATATGATACAACATCTCATTAGCTATTTTCTAAATAAATGGGTTCTCGTTAATAGTGAAACCATATGAGGCTAATAAGAGTTTTTGAAAAATCATTTTTTTCCTAATTAATTAAGCATTCAATATATAATAGAAGAAAAATATCATGAGCTTTATTGGATCTACTGATATTTACACTTTACTTAACCCGCAAAGAATACAAGATATTTCAAGATGCTAGTCAACTATTTTTCTTCACAAGACTCTCTAACCCGACCAAATGGTACAGTAAAAATAATCTCGAGCTTTAACAACACCTAATTTTCTACCATTTGAACAACCCATAAAGAGTTACAAGAAAACACTCAAGGTCTAGGCTCATCAATTTTCCATCAACTATCACTTGTCCATAAAAGTAGAGAAAAACACCGATATTTATAGGGTTAAATAACTTGGGAGACAAGAAAATTTCTTTAAAGATTTGAATCTCTTTTCCTCCAAATAACTATTGAGCAATTCTAGGGAGACATGTAGAAGTGACATTAATAGGTGACATTAATATGTGGCACACATTCATTAGGTGATGATTACATGACTACTTTTTCATCATCCAATACAAGTGTGCCACAAAAGAATGTCACCTAATAATGTCTATTTTTCATGTCTCTCTAGAATTTTTGATAACTATTCCTTTTTTTTCCCTTTTTAATTTTGGATTATTTGGGCAACATACCCAAAAATCTCTAACTTGCCGAAAAAGTCAAAATCTTCATTTCTTTTCTTCCAACTTCAATTGTAATACTTGAGAAATCAGTAGGCAAGCTTTAACACACTTTGGCAGTCTCATAGTCCAATGCCACTACTTGCAAGATTAGCAACAGAATTTTAGTAACAGAACCAATTCTATTACTATTAGCAATAAAATAGTAACGAAGCGTCAATAACCACGGAATTAGTAACGGTATCGTTTTGTTGTTACTTTTTCGTTACCAACCCGTTACTAAATAGTAATTAATGAAAATATGTTACTATTAGTAATAGAATAGCAACGTATTAGTAAGATAACGCGCATAGCCACCAAATTAGTAATGAAATCACTTCTGTTGCTAGTTTTTCGTTACCAATCTGTTACTAAATAGTAACTGAAATAATTTGTTACTATCAGTAAATGATTACCAACAATTTAGTAACGAATATGGTTGCGAAAAATTACGAGAACATACTTTATATAAATTATAGAGCAACATATTAACAAAGATATATAGTAGTCTCGTGGTTAAGACTTTACTCACTAAATACCAAGACTCGAGTTCGAATCCTCACAGGAGCAATAGGGGGAATTATTTTCTTCCAAAATTCTAGTTAGCAACAAAAGTTTGCTGCTAATTAGTAACACTTTTATCCGTTGGTAACTTAGTAGCCAAGTTTAACAACGCAAGTAGGACTGTTACTATTTAGTAACGACTTTCTCTGTTACTAATTTAATAACGAAAAACTAAATCTGTGGCTAAATTAGCCATCATGGAATTAAACAGGGATTTAACATCAAAACGTTTCCGTTACTAACAGTTCGTTAGGCACAGACTGACCCGTTTAGCAACGAAAATTTCTGTTGACAATCGTACATTTTCTTGTAGTGTACAAGAGTACAACCATTTGGAATTAATAACAAATTCTAACCATTTCATTGGCTCAATGTTGTAATAAACTTGTTGGTATTTGTGGTACAACTCCCTAGCTGACTTTCCAGAAAGTTCGTCACCCATCGACATTAATACAATCACACACCTTGCATTGATGATAGTCTATGCCCGTGTGTAAATACAATAGTTAGAAGTAACATATCTTTTTCCTTAGCACCTAGCGACAAGCCATGAGAATGAACCCACTTACTTCAAAGCACATCTCCACCGCCCTCACACCAAGAGAGTCGGATTTTCCAAATCCGAACAGTAGCCAAACCTACTCCATCTGGACAATATTTTCTCAGGTGGCCAGTTAGTACAATGAAGAGCTTCAAGTTCATATCCACGTTCCAGATTCAAAGGGCCTTAATCATGTTATATTCTTCACTCCAATGTAGAAATAAATGAACTTTGATACAATTTTATTTTGATTGTAGATACTGAAATAAAATTATTTAATTTTTCATTTACGAATGAAATTTGCTGGACAACGGCTAATTGAAAGAAGAAAAGGGACCATAAGGCAATCAATGTATAATGACCATGATAGAAACTATATATCTATATATATATATATATGACATTTCTTCGTCAAAGTCGACTGTTAACCCTTATAAAAAAAAAAAAAATTAGAAACTTTGACACGGTCCTAGCTACTACGTACTTATTCTCAATTAATCAAGATCAACTTGCATCACATATTGTTTTGTAAGCACGTTCTTGTCATTTCCAAGGAATACAACAAATATTCGTCCTCTCCTCCTCAACGAGGATAGATGGAAGAATTGCGAGAAATTGCAAGATCACACTATAAAGCTGGCTCTCCTGAAGTCCAAGCCCTAGCATATGAATTCTTCAAATCACTTGACACGAATGGGGATGGCTGTGTTCAACTTCATGAGTTCTTAGCCTTCATGAGGCAGGAAGGCCACTCGCGTATGTATAGTACGTACTTCTTTCACGAGCTCGACCGTGATCACAATGGCACCTTAGATTTTGGAGAGGTGATGACACTTTACTACATAATTAAAAGTGGTAGGCCTTTTTGTGACTGCTGTGGGAAATTCATACCGGGAATATTTTTCGCTTGTGTGGAGTGCTTTGGGAGTCCTCGGGGCTCTTTTACGCTCTGTTGCGATTGTTACAAGTCAAAGAATTGTGATCATAATCACAACGGTCGTGTCCAATTCTTGGACAACTACACGCTGCTCGAATCGAGAAGAAACTCATCTATGGCACAAGCAACAGGATTGAATCAAAATCATCATCAGGTAAATTAAAGAATTCCAAAAGGTATATATTTCTTTTACAATTATGTCGAGAAAACTTGTTTTGTGGTGATAGAAATCAATGGATATACTTGCTTCTTGCAGCTGAATAATCCGGCGATGGCTACATCTATCAATATCGCCGGCCAGCCAACTTATTCATATGTTGCAAATCCATCAACTGCTATTGTCCCGGCCACTCCTGCAATGGTTAGTAACTATTATTCTTGTTTCTGACTAACATATAATGATGCATCTTAATTACTTACATTAAAATTAAAATATGATCTGTGAACTTTGGGCGAAATTGATCCCCGCCAGACCCACTTGGCGGGTGATAATTGGATAATTCATGTGTCGGACATTCTATGTGAGTTGTCCTACATATGAATTATTCAATTATCACCCGACAAGTGTGCGTTTGATGGAATAATCCGGCCAGACGTATGGCGAGTGATTAAAATTGGAACTTTGGGTTTTAGGTAATATATACTCCCTCTGTCCTAAAAAGATATTTCCCTTTTCCTTTTTTATATGTCCCAAATTATATTCCCTTTTTCTTTTTAGAGGTGAATTAAAAATTTCTTTTTCCTTTCATACCCTTATTTAATATTTTTGGAATTAGCCGCACTAACAATATATGATGACTTATTTCTCATTTTCTTTTATTTTAATTAAATTGGAATTGGCTCACCACCCTTTGACTATTGAATTGATAATTAAATTTAACGCTCTTAGTTAGAATCACCAACATGATACAAATTAATAGTAAATTTAACTTGTTTAGGTGTCTTTTGACAATCACTAAAAGCTCTATTTTTTTTACTTATATGGATAGTTAATTTTAACACTAGCAATGTAGATTCTATTAGTTATGTGTGAGCTAACCAACTTGTCATGAGTAAATAAGGGTATTATAGGAATTCTCTAGGTTAATTTTACTTTTCCAAGTACATTAATCATTTTTTCTTAATCAATGTGCAATTTGGAAGAGGAATATTTTTGTGGGGCGGACGGAGTATAACAGAATGTTTTTTTTTTTTTTTGATGATGAGTATAATAGAATGTTAAACCCTAAGAAAACGTTTTAGTATGTTCTAGTAGCTTAAGGGTTAATAATGATCTAATGATTGAGTATCTAATTTCTATGTCTTAATTCGATGTTGCTCTATCAAACAATATATAGTGTGATCGATATATATTATCATAACATTACTTCCTACGTGTATGTGCTGTCATTACGTCGATAGCTAAATGCAATTTAAAATTGAACCAAACTGCAAAAATGGCTTGCTTTGGTATCGTGTGGAAACTGAAATCGTTTGAAAAATGAAATAAATGAAATGGTTTTGATTTGAAAATTTTTCAAACCACTTAAAATAGTTTAGTTCGAAAATAGATAGAAAAGAAAATCCAAATCAAACCGTGTTTTATGGTTCTTATTTTTCAAAATTAATTTTCTTATCCTACATCTATATATCTATATATTAGTTAAAGGAATTAAGTGTGTGGTACCTTTGTACCACAATTTTCCCATCAAAAATTATTTAAGAAGGTATTTTTCGATATTTTCTTTCTTATTGCAGTAACTCATGAGATATTCTGGATTTTATGTTCTACCACATATCCATTTCTCTAACCTTCCCGTTTTGTAATTCGAATATCTTCTATATATATCTTTTAGCATTGAAATTTTGGCCTTCCATTCCATTCATTCTATTGTTCTTTCAATTAAGGTCTCTTTCGATTTCCAATAGGTTAATTGG
>CAVNYN010269638.1:0-31512 GCA_963692815.1 Nyctanthes arbor-tristis
AAGAATTTAACTTTAATTGCCAGATTTTCCCTCCTCCGGTTAATGTAGCGACTTCCCCGTTGGTCTTTTTTATGGCAAAACTGAACTATTTTTGCTTCCAAGTTTCGCAGAATAATGCCTTCACACGCTCCCCCGTTTGTTGAAATTGTGTTTGCGGGAAGGGGGGGTGGGAGGGGGGGGGGAATTGAAGAAAGAAAAAGAAAAATTTTGCCCGTGTACTAATAATTAATTAACACTGGTAAGTACCAGAGAATTGCTGTCTTGTCTCCCTAACTAATCAAAATATGGAGTTTCATTCTCAAACAAGCCTTAACAAAAACTACATCTAATGAGATCCTGCGACATACTCCATTGAACACTATACATAGTGTCCAATGGACTCCATAGAAAAACTGACTCTAGGCCAGCTCTTGCATCCAACTCAATCAACAAATTTCTCGTACACTACAAGTACCTATACTACTCTCTTGCGTAGCCAAATTAAGAATCAACATATAGGAGCTCAATTTATTGTTAAATTTATAAAACCTCATGTGAGTTCTCAAGAATTTAAAGCAATTAATGACAATAATTTACATATATCCCAAGATAATAGCGGCAACAATTTTAGCTTAATAGTCATCAGTTAGGCAATAGAGTGGGGTGTGAAGCCCCTGATTGGGGGGAATCAGGGGAGGCCATGTGTGACCCGCCTGATTCCCCCAGTCTGGGGGGCCAAGTGTAGGGACTCTTTAGAAAATTTCTAATAGTCATATATATTATTAACACTGAAATTGGATCCTAATTTTGAAACCACCCACACATCATAACATTACCCTAGTATTAACTTAGTTTGAAATGTTGAGGTATATAATATTATCTGCCATTGAAGTAAATTTCTTAACAGTAATCCCACAGATAAAATCGGTATCTTATGTTTATAGGCGCATGATGCATAATATACATTGCAACAATAAAGCAATGAATGAATTAATTTCATTACCAGTCGCCACACTTTAAGAAATGTTCAATTAGATTCCTATAATTCAATTTATGTCAAGACTATGTGTACAAAAAGTTGTACAAAGTAAAGACAGTAAACTCACTTGGAGGGGTCTGTTTTCCGACCTACCGTATAACTTTTTAATTAAAATTAGTGGTAATCTCATGAAGAACACATGTGCGTTTATAACTTTTTGTACACTTTATTTGTGCAATTAAATAATTATTTTGTCAATTGGGTGACACCGTATTCATTTCATAATTTTAATTTGGGTCAAGTAGGTGACCACGCGTTTTAATCAATTTCGTGTAAGTTGAGTCACTACATTTAAATTTTGTCTCAATTTAGAGTTTTTTTTTTTTTTGGTTGAAACATGTCAAGTCAAAAAATCAAACTCGAAATGCAACAATATTATATCATAACAAAATTTTGTTTAGTTCAATAATATCACCTCATGTCAAACTTGACCTGTCACGCCTCCAAATTTATTACTTTATTTTCACGTCACATCAGTGCTTAACAATAGTGGAAGCATTTGATAAATAAATCTCGATTTAAAATTTGAAGGCAAGACTTTACAAATACAAATCAAACACTAATATACATAATATCACGTTATTATAACTTTACAATAACTAATGCGGCCAACCACAACGAAACATCGGCCATACACTAAAATCTCAATCGCATACATATGTATTCTTCATCCTTTGGACGATCTTACCACAAAGCTCTTGATTTAACGTTAACACGATTGTTAAAGGGAAAGGGAAAGAGAGATGGGTATAAAGTATCTAATCAGGAACAATATGCATTGACTCTTGGGATGGCAATAAGTCAGAGCGGGTTGGACCGGGTTTAGGTTCCCTACCCTATCCTCATTCCCCGTTTGAATTGGGGCGGGTCGGGGATAGAAAAAATCCCTATTAATCACCCTGGTTTTATTTTTATTTTTTTAATTAAAACAGACTGAAAACACATTATTTAGAAACATCCAAACATGGACACATCACAACCTAGAGATGTATCCAATAATTCTCATTCTGAACAGCAAAATCCCATCAGAATCTATATAGCAAAAGCACAAATTTGACCTCATAATTCTTCATCAGTTGTAGGATTTGCCATGGCTAAAGGGTAGTGACATCAAGATTAAAAGAAAAGTCACAACCGAGAGATGTATCCAACAGTCCCTATTCTGAATAGCAAAATCCCATCAGAATCTACTTAGCAAAGCACAAAGTTGGCCTCCTAATTCTTTATCAGTTTTAGGATTTGCCATGGCTAAAAGGGTCGTGTCACCAAGATTAAAAGAAAAGTCTAAAACCTTACTATACCCTGTCGTCGTTGAAGAGGGAAAGAAGTGGTAAGGAACAGTGCTCAGCGGTCCGGCGTCACGCGTGGTTAAGAATGTGAGACAGTTAGGGGGCGGTGTTTGCTGAAGTTGGGAGAACAACTAGGGTTTGTGAGTTGTGACTCTGTCTGAGAATTGAGCTCCCAAATCTGATTGCTGTTGTTTTAACTTTTTTTTTTTTTTTTTTTTTTTAGTGATTCGGCTTCAAGTTTTGAATATTAAAATTTAGTGTAAACAAATCAAGAAGCAAGAGGGTGATGCAAGTGGTGAAACTTAGCGGCACTCAAGCGACGCGCGCGGGTTTTGATCTGCACAGCTGCGTACTACCTAATTTTTTAAAAAATTAAATAGCTTAAATAATTGGGTTTCCGTTGGGTTATGGTGGGGGGAACAAAAACCCGTCCTTACTCCGATAGTGATTCAGGGCACAATTTTGTGCCCCTTCTAACGGGGCGGGATTTTGGGGCAGGTTCTTTTTGGGTTTGAGTTTTCAGATTAATATTGTCATCCCTAATAACACAATAAAGGAAACCATTTATATGTACAAGTCAGGCCACTACTAACTTAGTCTCTACCCGTAAGCGCAAAATACAAAGGTTCAATAAATTAAAATGACCAAGATCACTTAGTATGATCATAATACCACAAAAATTACTACCAAAAAAGGCAAACGTGTGGACAGCGCCACTAGTGATACCCAAAGTCAAGAAATAGTTATTTACTCAAAACAAGTGTCTACACTGAGGTATCAAATGTCAAAATAATACAATAGGAGTATGAGAAGTAATTGCTCACAATCAATTATCAAAAATCAAAGAGATTCAAGGAAGGCATGAGTTTTGAAGAGGGAGAGTCAAGGCACATATTACTCACCTTATGATTTTTTATAGATGGTTTGAATAATTCTAATATAGAAAAGTACTTCTAAAATCTCGCTATTCCCCAATCAAATCTATTTTTAAAGTTAGAATTTTTCTACATATTGTAAGGAGTATTTTTCAATAGATAAATATGTATTTTGGTGAGTTTTAATGGTTGTTTTCCGCCCCACTATAATTGTGGACGAATTTGATCCTTTTGAATAGATAGAGGATAATAGAAAGGTTTGGAAAAATCTTGAGAAATATTCACTCTCATCCCCTATTTATATTTGTCAGAATTTAACTATTTTTTAATCATATTTGAGTTCCACCAATTGCATTAAGTCAAGTGGCGCAATTGGCATCACATATCTGACTTGGCTAAATATAATTCATTCATTTATTGTTCAAGAAATCATATACTTTGTATTATCTTGTAATTAAGTTACTGTATTTTGTTTTATGTTAATCAAAGATCATATTCTTTCTTTGGTGTCATTTGAATAATAAGTTGTTAATCTTTTAATACAATTTAAGCATTTATTCCATTATTGGCAAAATAACAGCTATATAACTTAATTGAGGGTTAAATTTTCACATAATGTTATATGAGTAGCTTGAGTGACCAACCTACTTAGTTTGAAAATGCATCAAAGAAATAATAACTAAATTCAAAATTCTGGAGCTACCTTATTTTTTCTCCACAAAATCTAATGCATAAAATGAGTTTTTCAACTATATATCTCATATTGGCCTAGCAATTTTATTACAGGTAAATAAGATAGTCATTAGTATTCATTGGTTACACTATATATATTGTCTAATGTTGAAAGGTAAACAGGGACTTAAATGCGACACAATTAAATCATAGTGGCTTAATTGTTACAAAATTAAAATGCAATAAGTACCCATTAAGTCAAACTAAAATATAATAATATATAACTTTAAATAAATTAAAAAATTATATCCATTTGTTTGTGCAATATCATATCATCATATCATATCATATCATATCATATATAATACAAGAGTTTTCAATTGGATTTGGATTTCCAACTACAATTTTTCCTGCCCATTATTTTACTGACCTCATCATGATGTCGCGTAATAATTTAGGCCGGGTTATCATGATATTGCACAATGATTTGGGTTAGATTGCTACCTTTACAGATGGTGCTCCGATTGGTTTTATTTTTTTATTTTATTTGTTGAATTTATGAAGACATAGTAATTCCTATAATGAGTGAATGAAACTAATGCTCCTTCAGTTAACAAAAAATTGCCTTAAAGACGCCCCTTTCTCTTGAATTACCGTGCTTTTTTATATATTTCCCTTTCCTAGACTCCTTGAATATACGGAAATCAAAATATTTTATTTATTTAATTTATGAAAGCATAGTAATTCTCATAATGGGTGAATGAAACTGATTCTCTATAAATGAAATAAATTGTCCAAAAAACAAACTGCTAAAATATTACTAGAATAATCATGAAATTCTTCTTTACACTTAAAGACACACATTTCCTGAGAATTACTATGCCTTCGTATATTTTTTTCCTTATCCCTTCAATCTTTCTATTCATTTCATAATTCCTCCCTTTTTAAAATTACAAAATTTTATATTCATAAAATTTTCAAATTTTCCTTTTTAAGAGTTCTTGAATCTATGAAAGCAAAACCCCAAAAAATATCACTTTTCTATTATTACTATTTATATTATTATTTAGTGTCCTAGATTGTATGGAAATTATAAAGTCGAATTAAATTTTCTCGAAATCGTGACAATTTATATAATAATTTCATGTATTGTACATGTGTAGTGATTATATGTATCTATGCATCTTGACGCGTTTCTTACACGACAGTGGCAATTACGTTTTAAGTATTGTTCATTACTATTGTTCCAATTAGATAAACTTTTTAAAATTATTGTCTATAAAAATTTTACGTTGCTGCTTGCCATGTATAAAACTCTAGATATGTAAATAAAAAAATATTTTTTTGTTTAAGAAATTAAAACTCAACCACTATTGATCTCTATAATCCTGTGCCTTAGTGAAAGTCTTTTGAAATTAGAACAATTTGAAATTAATATAGTTTTGTCAATATACAAATTTTGTCAATACAAGTTAACTCACTAAACTAGATAGTGCAAAAAAGGGAACATCTGTATTAAAATGAAATTAAAAAAATTTCGGAAAACTTATAAGCCTCATTTTCGAGTTTTAAAATTAAAATTTTTCTTATTTGGATATTCATCAAGAGTTTTCAATAATTTATATTAGGTTATTAGTTTTTCATATTCTCTTTTTATTTTAGTTCACTCATTTCTTTTCTTTTTTAACATTTATTTATAATTATGAGTTTTTATCATTTTTTATTATCTGCTATCGATGTAAATTTGACGGCGAGTAAGTGTTCAATTTCTTATGAATTAGTATTTTTTAGAATTAGTCTTCCCGCTACTGCTCGAAAATGAAGACATTATAAACTAATTATCTATTATTATCCTCTATTTATTTATTTATTTATTATTTATGTTTGTTTAATTTTCAAAATTTCTTTCTCAAAGTCCTTGATAATATGGAAATCAAAAATTATTCCAGAAAAACTTGGAAACCTATCCCAAATTAACTTATATTATAAATAGAAATTTTGTTTAGAATAGTTTGAAGCAAATTAACTGATTTATTCTCTTCTTTTTTTGTGCAATTAAAATCTATTTATTTGTATAACATCAACAGTTAAAACACATAATGTGTGAAAATTCTGTGAACAGTGAGACATGAAATCCACAAGAACAAAAGGAACTGTACAAAAAAATTACTCCATCTATTCTGATTATCTGATTGTATTTTTCTTTTTAGAATGTCTCACATATATGGTCCCTTTTATATTACAAAATCTAACTTGCTTTTCTTTACAAATGTATCCCAATTTAATATTTTAATTATAACTATCAATTTTTAGTTTTACTCATAAAAAAGGTACGTTGGGACAGTGCTTTCTCAATAGTATGAAAATTTTTATTTGAACGGATATCGAGTGAATACGGGTATGTACATGCCCGATACATATTATTAGACTGTTAACTAATAATATTAAATAAATTAGATGATTTAAAAGTAAAATATAGTAAAGTATTAATCGAGTACATAAGCATGTAATTATTAATATAATATTAATAAAATATTAACTTAACGCGTCAAATACTAAATAAAAAATGTATATTTATTATTTTTATTGTTCAAATATTTTATTATTCATTATTATTGAAGTTTTTTGAAAATTAGTCTTCCCGTACAACGCATGAGTAAAAGGCTAAACTTATAGTTGTAATAATTGATTGTGATATGATTATTTGTAGAGATGACAATATAGCGGATTTAGGGCAGATTAGTCATACCCCGGACCTGCTCCACGAGTCTTGAAGTCATCCCTAAGCCGCCCTAAACCTACAAATTCATAATGCCAGTCAAGACATGTCAGGTCATGGAGTAGGGTGGGACACCATCATAAATCATGAAAGGACTCATGAATTTTTTCTTATTCTAATTAATATTATGTGTAACGCATTATTAATTGATAAACGTAGAATAAACAAAACATTTATTTGGAATTTTAAAGTTTCCAACATTAACTAATATAATAACATGATTCTTTCAATTCGATACAAAAATCATTTTTAAAAAATAATATAGCAAAAAAATAAAAATAAATTGTCATAGATTTATGGGTCGATGGGTTAAATTGCCATCGTAAATAATCTCTACACATTTTTAGAACTAAATTTATTATTTAAAAGAAAAAAATACTTGGTGAGTCACGAGTCTATATGGTGAGTCCAACTTAAACCACACCCGCCCTAGACCCACATCGGGACAGATAATGTTGCCCTATACCCATCGTTTTATCTCGATTAGAAGTGGTTGGTCAATCCTGTTATGTGCAGACCTCTCTGAATTTATGGGTCGACGGATGAAATTGTCATTCATAATTATTTGACTGTTAATTATTATAATTTTATATAAGTTAGATATGTGATATGAATGTCTGTACTTATACGTCAATTTTGATATAAATTTATATTATAACTTTATTTGTATAATATACGGTTGGAAAAAATCTAATATGATAATAATGTCACTATTAACTATTCGAAACACGAGTCGATATTTAATGACGAATCACCTCAAACTTGAGTTACATGAATTAAAGTTACTTCGATGACCATTAGTACAAACATTTTGAAATTTAGTGATGACATCATTTTCTCCCATAAAATTTCTCACCAATGAGACGCGTACAAGTAAAAGTACAACCACCCGACAACAATGGGGCATATATGTACACTTAAAAATTATTCATTTTTTCAATATATATCGTAACATGCGAAAATAGTACCTCTGAACTATGGATGCACATGATTGCATTTTTGAATTGGAACATTAAAAAGTCATAGCACGTAAAATTATAACAAGTGTACTTGAATTATTACGAGTTTTCAACACTTAAATGTATTATTATTACTTAATTAAATAATTAATTCATACATCAACAACCCTTTAATGAGTTTCCGACACTTCAATATATTACTAAATAATTAATTATATTATTATTTGACCGACCACGTTATGAAAACATACTTTTTGATTACTTTGGCGAGTATCTTTGGCCTTTCGGAATTTTGTCAATGGCCACTTTACTCGGTGTGTCTTCGGTTTTGTTTTCAACTCAAAAGAGAAAGAGACACGTCCACCAAACATTTGATTTATCATGTGAAATAGCTAGTTTCATATACTATTATTATTTATTTATTGGAGATATCTTATCGTAAATGATATATAGGTCACTTTATTAAATTATTATTACTATATTTTCTTAGTTTAGTTGTAATTATCATTATTTATCACATTACTACATGGAATAATCAGTGATGATAAATAATATCAGTGTTTAATTTAATTATAAAATTATTACATTTCATACTTATAGTCCATACTTATGCAGTACTCGCTATGGTGGAGACACGTCCACAGCTTTGAAAATTCTAAAACCTACTCTGCATATCTCCAACACGCTTGGTGGTTGGTGATCAAAACCCTTAATACTTTTTCTAACCCTTAATCATTATTCAAAAGAGTATCATATATCTCAATCTCATTTAAAATAAATATCGCTCTTCTTCTAATCAAAGACAAGTACTAACTCTCTCAAGACCCAACTTCTTCACTGTTTCGGCTTCATTGCCACTTTCATCAAGTAAAATAATTTATTTTCTTATAAAGTCGTTTTTACTCAGTAATAACCGACATAGTACTCATTTGAAAATTGTATAATTCTCTCAACCAAATTCGCCATTCTCCTGAGTTTACAAGTTCAAATTTCTAGAAAGTTATTATCAATAATAATATATGGTAACATTAGCAATACCTCCCCTACCCCCAACCCATTGATCACTTCCACAACAAAATGCTGTACCATTTTATCAATAAGTGCAACATTATCCATTAGTGATTTATCTTTCAAACAACCTTAATATAAAACCACAAGCACAATATTAAATACAATACACTAATAGAAAGACAGAGAGAGCTAAGTGTGGCGGGGACCTCATGAAGAAGGCAACTTCAATTTTCAACCCCTGCCGCCAAACAATGACAGGTGAAAACTGGATAACGTCATAAAATCAATTAGATCTAACTTATCACACACGTTACCTTACAATTTATCAATTTTGTTCTAAATGTCATGCCAATCGCTGATGTAGATGTGAATTTTATGGGCTCGATAACTGAAACTCACTAATACAGGAGTGGTTACAATTTTTAATTAACTAATTTATTTTGCAAGTGAACTTATATAAAACCACAAAGTGTCAAGATATCCAACAGTTGATATTAGATCATTTTCAGTTTTCATATCGATGTATGTCTTGATTAAATTGTAAAGAGCGGGTACCAGTGGGTAGCATCGATCTCTATTGTCCCACCATATGCATATATCGTAACATAATCTCACGTCACAATTGAGTTAATTATATGGGCCTCATATACAGATGGCTCACTCTGTGCAAATTATCACAATAATTTTTCATCACATGTATGTATAGTGGGATAATCCCACAGTACATGTGACAGAAGATCATTTTTGTTGGAATGAGATTAAGGCAGTGTTTGGCTAGGTTGTTTATAATCAATTTTGATTATAATCAACCATACGACATCATTTCATTGATTTTACTTTTTTCAAAAAGTTAAAAAGTAAAAGTCAAACAACAATTTTTGACTTTTTTCAAAAAACAACTAATAAAATAATATCACGTAATTGTTTATAAACTAAATTTATAAACAACTATTTTGCCAAACACACCGTAAAAATATCATTTTCCCTTGTTGTTTTCATTCGCACTACAGCTTTTGGATTGTTTGGGGGCCTCTTTTCCTATAGTCGAACCCACGGGGTTCTCACGTGAAGGTCATGCTCTATTTCCTTTGTTTCTATGCGGGAGTTTAAATGCTGTTTTTGGAGTTTTGTGTGGGGTTTTTTTTTTGGCTTCTTTGGTTCCAAGTTATATACGTACGTAATAATGTTTGGCTTTTGGATTATTTATTTTTAAAGAAGGATAAGCATGAAAATTGAAAACAGTTGGAATAGGTTTGCATTGGCACAAAACAATCACCTTCCTCTTAAAGCACATCAGTAGTCTGTTGGACACTTGTTTGTTTAGTGTTGTAACTGTACTAGATGTCTGGTGCTTAGATTTTTATGTCTGGTGCTTAGATTTTTTCTCCCCTAATTATTGTACAAAATTTTTTAACAATTCGAAAAGGTTGCGGTGTCTCATGTAAGTGCGCACATAGCATGAATCTATATACTTACATGGAACATGGGGCAAAAATGTCATAATGACTCCTCGTGAAATTGTCATAAAACTATACTAGTTAATTATAACTGTCACATTACAATTTTAACTACTTAATTTGCTAATTTCACCACCGCAAAATAAATAAATAAATAAATATATATATATATATATCATGAGAATTGAACACCAACTAATTGTTGTCTCACAATGAGTCAGCCTACATGTAATTTGTCCAATAATCTTCTGTCACATGTGTGTTGACGGGATATCATTTTTATCAACTCTAACAACAATTAGTAAATAGGTAATATTTAACAAGATGGTAACCAGGAATGATTTATACATCATAGTAATAATTAGTTGATACAGGTCTTTCACCTTTTTGTTTTTATGTTGTATAATAAAGATGGGAGAGTTGAAATTGATTTGTGTGAGGTGCGAAGCTTATAAAGTTGAAGCCGGTTTGTTTTTTCATAAGAAAAAAATATCATAAATCACACGCATAAAAATCAACTCACTAATTCTCAATGTGATGATGGGAAATGGAGGCCTTTCTTTTTCAGTAAATTAATAGAGAGACAAATAATGTCGAGCCACTTGCAACTTTGGGTTTCTGTGTCACCACGGCACAGAAAATATTATTAGAAAAAAAAATAAGGGAAAATGAAATTTAGAAAAAAAATTGGAACTTTTAGCCAAAAAAGAAACTTCGGAGATTCTTAATTTTTAATGTATGTCTAGATAACATTTAAAGATCGGAAGAAATCAAGTAGGACATTATACGGTCAACGTTGGAAGAAGAAACGTATTTCATTATAAAGTTATGGCTTACACTGAATTCCCATCAAATCAACAAAAATGCATCAGACAAAGTACGTCCCTTTCGATCATTGTAATGTGACCTTATTAATGTGCTGAATTTATTGGGGTGTTACCTTCCCATGTGGGAAAATATTAGACCATAGAAGCTTTTTCATGGTTTAAATCAGAGGTCAAATATATTTCTAATAACTTAAATAAATGAAATTATAGTGGATATTTCAGCTGTCACTAACTAGTAGTACGTACGTAAAAGAATTGTCTTGTTCTCATATATATGATACATGTAATTAATGTTTGATAGACTCGTCCATTGGTTCAGAGTTGCTACAAGACTCAGAAAAGTAAGAAATGAAAGTGGTTGTTGATAAGTTAGTGGCATTCCAAAACAACATATTAAGAATAACACTGAACTATTTGTTTTTTTTAAAAAAAAATTAAGTATGATATTAGAACATGATTTTGTGTATGAAATTAAAATTTGTAAACTTGGCTCGATTGATCGAGAAGGATAACTTAATTTGTTAAGAGGGAAAAAAATTGCATTATATATGTTTCAAGATCAACACGCAAAAAATTAGTAGGGAGATAAATATCATTATTTGAGTTACACAAGCAACATAAACAAGCTGAGCTCCAAAAAATACATACATCCCCAAAACCTCGAAGCCTCCTTAATCAAAAAAAAAAAAAAAAAAAAGTAGGGAACAAAAAAATCCCCTCCAAATTCCCAACTCCGCAACCCAAGAGGGGAAAAAAATTAAAAAACTGGTCAGGAGAGTCCGGGGACATTTTACTATCATGTCCCTCCGGCAAATCACTTCTCGTAGTCAAAAATATAGTTCCTATAAATAAATATTAATGTGAACATATATATCTTACAAAAGTTTTAAATGTTGTGCACTATACTTGATTTTCCAAGTCTGTTGAGCTTATGTATGTCCCGTGAAAACCATAAGGCACTCTTGATGGAAGCTTGATGCTGGCTTCCAATTTTAAACTTGCGGCATTTACAATCTGCAATTCAGATGTCGACGCCTTTTCATCATGGACGAATGCAAGAATATATCCGTCGTCCTCACGATTTGAGTCATTCGGCACGAAATATGGCTCGCCTCCATATTTTTCGTTGCCATAGAGGAACTTTTGGACTTGTCCGGTTGAGAGGTCGACTTTCGCCAAGCCTGAAACTTTAGGCCATGGCTCGGCAATCGCAAGATAGGCGTACCGGGTTTTTCGACCAAGCCGGTTTCGGTTTACCATTCCGGCTTCTAAATTGACCTGCTCGGATGCATGGTTTATAGGCCGCCTAGTCGATTTCCAGGTCTTTAAATTGAGCCTGATTTCCAAAAGGTCACTCTTTAGTTTCTCATCACATTCATTGAAAATGGAATCCGGTGGCGTCATGCATGAGCCGATGACGACGACTTCATCGGTCTCTGGCTCTTCCAGATCGGAAGAGCACATTCCAGAGGTGAAAACAGAAGG
Source organism: Nyctanthes arbor-tristis (assembly GCA_963692815.1). NCBI lineage: Eukaryota > Viridiplantae > Streptophyta > Magnoliopsida > Lamiales > Oleaceae > Nyctanthes > Nyctanthes arbor-tristis. The sequence goes on from CAVNYN010269638.1 coordinate 12,373, forward strand.
TATCCGGACAATTGACCCATTTAATGTTGTTTGCATTTTCAGCTGTTTTTGACAAAATCCCAAATCTCGATTTCTTCTTCTTGTCATATATTACAGGGGAGCCACCTCTTATCATTTCTTGAAGCTTGAACACCACTTGCTGGTCGGGGATCACCACGTAATTCTCCGTGATGGCGAAATCGTGCATCATCGTCGGGACATTTAGGGGTATCTCAACGTCCGGAGACTTCTTTCCGGTGGCAGAGAACTTGAAGTACCTCAGATATGGTTTCTGAACTACATTATAGCTTAGAGCAAAGAGTTCTCGAGAAACAGGGTCAATCTTTGGGTGAGCAATCATCGTCGTTTTCAATTGGTTGTGGAAATCATATCTCCCTATTGTTTCAAGATCGCCGGAAGGCTTGATCCTGACTTGGTAGGGAAGATCATCTTCCGACATGGCTAAAAGTCTTTGATTAAAATAGACCAAACCCGCATTGGCTACCCCAATGCCCTGGCTGTGATCGAGAAGCCCAAATAAGCCTCGGGCGTAGAGAAGGAGGAGCCTTACAATGCCAGAGTGGCCGTGGAGCTCTCCAATGGCTTTCGGGAAAACTGGGTGGCCTAATTCACGTTCTTGAGCGAGCCGATTTGTCTCGGTGAAGCGGCAGGCGTAGCTCGCGGAGTTGTCATTATTATTGATCGTCACTGCATGGATCATCCCATCCCCGTCAAATAAGTGGTGTCCGGCAACTGGTTCGAATAAAGGATTGGCGCCGTTTCTGACGTAAACACCGTTAATGCAGTCAGGGATGGTGCCCGTTACGGTAAGATTGTGCCGGACGGGATTCTCCGGTACGGGAGCGAAGTTTCCGGCTATTTGGACCCGAGGGTCAGCCGTCTTGGGCAGAGGCGTCCTCTGTTCCCGCGAAACTAACACGCTTTCCATCGCGTCCAACGCCTTGGCTGCTGCTCTCTGCAGTACGTTCCATTGGGGTAACGGCGGCGGAGGCGGAGAAGTCTTGGCCAGCGAGTCATTTTTAGTGATTGTGGGAATTTCAAAGGGACCTTTCGGGAAAGTGAGAACAGAGGGCGACTGCAGAGCACAGTGAATTTTGTCTCTTCTACTGGGCTTCCTCACGGAGATTGGGTACTGAGGGTGTGCCATAGAAGAAGCCATAATTCTTCTTCCTTAATCTATTGCAATGGTGAAAATGATCGGAAGATGCTTCTTGAAAACAGAAAGGGGAGGTGGATTTTTGGGGGAGGGAGAAGGGGAAGAAGAACGGGGTTTAAATAGAGAGGGAGAAGAGTGGAAGGTCCACCTTGAACTTGTTGGAGGAAACCACGTGGTGGATTTTAGTGAAGTGCATAAAAATAGCAGTGTGGGGGGGGGTGGTGGTGGTGGTGAAGTTTGCTATATTACTATGATGACATGTGAAATGACATGTACATTTTGGTCGATACGCGAGATTCGGGTACAGATGGAAGTGTCAAAACATATTCGAGTGTTCGATACTCGACGTTGTGACACGTCAACGGGATGACGTAACCAGCATTTGCGATATATAATGAAAATTTTTTCGAGTCCTAGAGTAACTAGTATGGTTTCGATTTTTGCTTATCAAAATGGAAGATGTGTCAAATTACCTTGTGCAAGTAGAGTACGAAGAAATCGAGACTTTTAGGTGTGAAAGAGGATGGTAATGGAAATTCCTTGTAGACTAATTGGTTGGTGGCTTTTGATTAATGGCTAATAGATATATATTGAATTTAAGACTTAAGAAAGCATGCCAACGTTTGAATTTGATTAACACCAGTCATTTGGTTTTATTACATTATTATCAGATAGAGTTGTGAGATGGTAATGTGTTTAAATCATTATAGGTCAACTTATATCACACCACTGTTTGATATTGTTACTGTAGTAGTACTTAAAAATTACTTTATCAATGTTTGCATGACATCAAAATTTAACAGGTGTAGAAGTCCTTTAAGGTTCAATTTACATGTTTAGTTTGGAAGAAAATATTTTCAATTTCTTCCTTAAGCACTTGCGTGATCTTTATTCTTAACGGTCTAATTACCTATTCCCTTTATTTATTTTCATTTTCACATTGAATTGTTTGCAAAACTTCGCTTCAATAAGCACAAACGTATGGACAAAATAATTTAACCACTTCACTTTTTCTTTTCTTTTTGCATGAAAACGTAAATTAAATACCGTGTCTCACAATATGTCCTCACGTAATTCACTGGCCTACCTTCTTTTCTGCCCCTAAAATCATCATACATGACGAATCCAAATTTTCTCTATATCCTAACTCACAATTTTTTCTATAAATGAATATTTTCCAATCTGTATACTGTTATCTAGCACAAATATTATAATATCCATCTATGTGATAATACAGGCTAACACGTTACAAAAAAATTTTGAGTAACTAAAATTCAATTCTCTGTTGATGGTAACTAGTCACGCATCATAAAGAACTGATCATTTTTCTTGTCACTAAAAAGGTATCTCAAATGGACACGTTAAATCACATTTTTAGTATTATTAGTATTTGCTAGTTACCAAAGCTTCACAATACAAGGGCCAATGTTTACTTGTTTATATAAAACAATTACTGAAATTCACTTTATTATTTATATCACTAGCTAGAATTAGAACACTCCCAATATTGGGAGAAAAAACTCACATAGCGTATGGAGCAAAGCTAAATAGTATATGATTTAAAGGGTGAAAAATCTATTTGTGAGGGGGAAATTGGGTAAAAGGGGGCCCCAATTTCCCCTCACTTTTTTGCCAACGAAATCTAAAACAATCAATTAAATATTATTTTTCACTCAAACTTTCTCCTATATAATATTTGAAAATAGATTCTCTCTCTCATCTGTTTACCATGACTTTTTCCCCATGACGTTTTTCCTTAATGGTCTTTAGTACATATACATGGTATTATGGATGTTGTTACCAAGTATGGTAAAGGAGCATATCACTCTTAAATTCAGTTCGAAAGAAGGGGATATTGGAGACCATCTCCCGAGCACACGTGGCAGAATTTTACTCCGTTTTGACGTCCACCTGTTGCTCAACCCACGCGGGACACACAACGTACGTATGTCATATACTTGTCCAAACCTAGAAATCAGTAAAACTGAAGGATTCATTTGTCTTCTCGTCTCTGTTTAAAAAGTTAAATAATCACCAAAATCTGTCCCTTTTCTTGGTCAAGAGGACCCAATTTTTACTTTTTGGCCTTGAAATGTCACAATACCAGGGACAAGTCATTGGGAATTGTTTGGAATGTTTTATTTTTTTTATTTATAAATTTATCAATTATGATTTGACTGTTGATTTGATAACTACTCAACAATCACCACATATTTCAAACTTTAATTAAATTTCCACCACTCATTTTCACTCATTATAAATTCCCTTTATAAATTAACTTTATAAATCTAACCAAACGGGCTCTAAGTTATATTCAAATATCTTGTTTGAAAGCAAACAAAACGGGCTAGCAGCTAGCTCGAGAAACTCACTGATCAATATGCAGGTAACACGTTTGGATACGTGAAATTTTTATGCGTGTAACGAATGTATACATAAGTTTGGGGGGGGGAGCAATGAAGCAATTTCTTTGAAGCCCTAACTTAGCAAGTACTTAATGAGCTTGGTTAATACCGTTTAGATGTTGTTTTCTGAATTTGTGATTGTTTCTTGGTTTAATATGTTGCCTGTGAAGTTTTCAAGTAAAAATATACCTAATTTACTTGCCTATGTAACGTGTTATGGGTTTAGCCACCACGAGCTACAACCTGCCCCTGGTTTAGAGAGTCGTAGGCCCACAATTAGTCCGGAGTAGACAGAACTTGCTCACTCAGCTACGAAGATCCTCCTGTTTAAAAGGATAAGAAAGAAACTCAATATTTAATATTTCATTGTTCAGTCAATCTCCATTTAACACGACAAGACCACTTCGAAGTCTAGGATTTTTTGTTTCATTATTTCTTATAACTTTGAGATTACTTCAACTCATTGATTACTAGAGGTGAATCAAATCTCCTCATTGATCGGTTGCACCAAGTAATTAAGATGGTATAATTGTCTTATTACAAACTTTCCGTAGAGTGAAAGCTCCCCAACTCTCTCTCTCTTTTCACTTTCATTTAAATTTCACCGAACATTTGCATTGACATGGATAGGACATGTGGTTGTAATCTAGCAAGAAACAACAAATAGACCAACCTCATTTGTAATGACATGGTTGTGATAAAAACATTAGGGACAATAAGCCCTACAAATTTTTGTTGTAATCTTGATCTTCAAATCCCTTCTCTTATAAATACTCATTTTGTCCAACTTCCACTCCTATGGCCACGTGAGTATTTATCTATCTATATAGAATAGAAAGCTCTTTAATTAATTGTTGATTCATTATGAATTCTCAATTAATTACATTAAATGCCCTCCCCTGAAATGTTTTCTGAAACTGATAAGTGATTTCTTTATGGAACCAACCGCATAAGTGTGTGTTTATTGAGTCAGATTGGACTCTGTATATGGAGTTCAACTGCAATAGAAATCAACAACTACATAATGTGTACAATATATATATATATAATCAACATCTATCACTTATTGCAATTTTCTAGGGAAATAGATATCATGTGAGTTGGCATCACGTGATTGGAGCTGCTCCAAACTCAGGCCCCTATCTATTTCAATAGTCGGACTCATCCCTTATTAACACGTAATATAGTTGGTTCCATAAAAGAACTACCCCCGATTTCAGAACAAAGCTCTCCCAGTGAACGCCGATTGAATTGCCAAAGCTCAAACCTACCCTATTCCACAACTCCTGGGGCTTAAATCTATATCTCGGCCTATAGGCATATATGTCCACATATATAGAAATGTTAGTTGAGAAATAATTAGGTCAATGTCGGGAACCTGATGATCAACCATCAAAATCAGGTTTTTAAATCAATCAATCACCCTTGTGTTAATAATAAATATGGAGTTAGCCTAACATGCATTATTTATTAAATTATAAATATACATGTGAAAATAAAATTTGTATTGATCGTGACCATGACCAATTAAGGTTCCCGACCTCTTATTCGTTACAAATATTAATCAATTATTACATACAGTCTATATTGTTTGAACCATATAGACTAGTCAATATAATGCTAGGTGAATAAGGGTGGCAGATTTGGTGCGTTAGAACCGCCAGCCATTAAGAAAATGATGGCTGCTGCTTTTTATTTTTTTATCTTTTTATGTTTTTCTTATCGACGTTCCTCAAGTTGGATTGAGACTCCGATCTTCTCAATCTTCTCAAATTGCCAACTTCCAGAGCAGATTAAGAAGTGATCATATCAAACATGTATATGCTTGGTTCTAGGTTTCTATAGAAAAAATCTTTATAAATATATGATCATTATTCTCCACAAATAGTAAGCTTAGTATAACACAAAACTTGATCAAAATGATGAATTCTACAGTTCAGTGAAATAGTAATTAAGCAAAATAATGTGAAGAGTAGAAGATATAAAAGCTCTGGTTTGCAATCCAATTTGTTTTCCAATGGCGCTTCGGTTTGGTCACTCACTCTCATGGTCTTAGTTAGATTAATTAGCTTTCGACTTACGTGGTATGGACTGTGGAGAAGTATCACAATATATAACATAACAATGAAATTTTACACATATTGTACCCTTATGAACTCCATATTGTCAGTGTTGTGCATTAATGACTGACTGACTACCCAGCAACTTGTATGTAGTACAATAGAACAAGGAAAAAGTCTCCAACATTATCCATTTGTAAAGAAGAGACACTTTCTTTGGCAGGATTTGTAAAAACTACATACAACATGACACTGAGGAGCAATAATGCAGGAAATTTTTTCTATGGTTTAGAGCATCTGGATTGAGTTGGTTTCTATTGAGTCAGATCGAGTTCAGTGTATGGAACTAGACTACTAACAGAAAATAGCCACATCACAGTTACGTACACACCATATGGCTGTTTTCTATTAGTACTTAGGCTACATACACAGAACTTGATCTGACTCAATAGAAAAAATTTCTACGTTGCAAGTGTTAACTCACGTTTTTAATAGCATTGTTAGTTAACAGCTCAAAATTATAGTTACATTAAATATGTTAATGGAAGTGTTAATTAAAGAATGCATTTAATTTTTAACAAGTTAAACAACAATCTTGACTTTACTTTAATCGTAATTGTTTAATTTTAACGCCTCCATTGTGTTAATAGAAGTTAAATTTAACATTCTTACATGTCACTTAACAATCCTTTCAAATCCATTTTATTGTTTATGTGGCGAGAAATTTGTGAATGCTCTTATGCCCCCTCGAGTCATCCATAAGCGTTGAGATCTCGATAAATTCAAACGAGTATTAATATTCAAATAACGAAAAATTCAATGTTAAGACGTGTTCTTAAAAGTTAAAACAAATCACTATCTTAATTACGAGCATGTGATACATCATTAAGACTCACCACACAATCATATTGTGTTATCCGCATTTGGCTATAGAGTATATCACATGACTTTGGCATTGGTAGTTAATTACTAAACTGAATATAACATGGGAATTGCAATCATTAACCAATTAGTGATTCAGTATTAATATACATTTGATTATAGGTAATTAGGAAGTTATTGACATCGGATGCCGTTCACAGTTCACACATGGTACGTATGCCCCATGGAAAATATCGTGCACAAAATATATATCAGTATTATTTCACTTTTTAAAGCTCTAATTGCAAGTTTAGTACGTGAGAAATGAACTTTGGATCAACTCTGACTTATCAAGAAAACAAAATAATTTAAAAATCATTTCATTGATCAATCCAACCAATCCAAGGTAAAGAAACTTTAAGAAATCATGTTTTATATGGGGTTAGTTTGTCGCTGCATAGAAGATATTTATGTAATTAATCATATATAATTTATATATCCATTTTTTTTAAGGTATATAATCGTTCTCCGCCTAATGCTTTATTATCAATTATTTAACTATATATGTTAGTTAACATGCATCCATTGCACTGTTAATTCATCAATATATAAACTAAACTTTATTAGTTCTGGTGTTTACTTGATTAAGGGAGAATGCCAGCCAGCGGGTGTCATACAATGCCGACACTCACGTGGATGCTATCACTTGGAACTGAAAATTGATCACATGCACGAATAGGGAACATTTACTCTTCTTTTTCTTCTTTTTTTTTTTAAGTCCTCTTTAAAAAATGGGCTAACCATCTAGTGTCACACGGCAGTACTGTGATTATTAGGTCATTCTCGATAAAAGTCGATAATTTTACAAGCAGAAAATCCTATATCATTATAGATTAATTCCGGCTACCTTATGTGGTCTGTATTTCACATGAGCTATTTAATTATCCCACAACATGTGATAACTAACTATCATTAATTAATAATTAGTACTTATAATTGAATCTTGATTTACGAGAATCAAGTCATTAGCGTGATCGACGAATATAACTAGATACAGTAAGAATGATTTCTATTGATTTTCAGTTGAAGATAAGATCTGAATTATTTATTAAAAAAATCCATAAATTATATGATAATGAAAATAAAATAAAATCACTTATTATTTTATAGTGCAATGATTATAGACTACTTGAAGCAAGTTGGAAAATATCACCATTGTATAGTTTGTAGTGGGCAGTTGATTGTGGACTGATCTTACATGAATATGATTGAATATATATACCTCCATGTGTGGCATGCATGCTAAATTAAATAAGACGAAGATTCTGTCACGTCTCAGTGGAAAATAATACCAAGAAAAGTTTAAGAGAGACAAAGTTAAGATTCTCAAGTCGAGAAGATAGGAGAGTCACTCAAAATTCAAAAAGTGGTATAGTAGCTCTAGAGCATTTCATCTTTTTCTATATTCGATTCAATTTTATTTAAAGATAGTTGGTTAATAGTATCGATGGAGTATGGTAAAGATTCGGGAAACAAAAATAATCAGCCACTAAAAGTCGTTCTTCCACGTGTGAACACATGTATGTACATGTGCACAACCACATGTAGTTATGTTTCTCAAACCTTGTAATTGAGGTACGTAGTAAAGAAAATGGCTTCATAGATTAGTACATAATTAATTATCTAATTAGTCAAGGGGAGATAAGTTTCAACCAATTATTATTTTATTAAAATATTTTGTTTAGGTATTAACAATTTTTTCTCAATTTCGCCAAGATACCCATTTGGTCTAATGTCATTTTAGTTAGCTCTGAAACTCTTGATTGAGGGTTTGACTCTCTACCCTATATTCCTTTTGTAATATAAAAAAAAAAAAGCCAATATTCAGTGCTCTCTCACACACACACGTATTCAATTAGCCATTTGGGTGATAAAAGACATTTTCCCGGGCCAAAATATACCTCCAATAAGCCCATAGTTTGTATATCGAAATAGATTTTTTTTTTATTAAAAAAAAAAAGAAAAGAAAATAAATGTTGTATGTACCACTTTTTCTATCACTAATTATACATATGGGATACGTTATCAATTTGTGGATTCTTAAGTTTCGAAAAACTGTGGATTCTTATCTTTTGCTGTTATTACATAAAATTGATATATCATGTGTACTATAGTGGAACAAAAATTGGTACCTAAAGATTGTTTCCAGCTAAAAAAAAAAGGTTAAAAATTTGCATATAAATGGTAGAAAGTAATGTTTTGAGGGGAACTATCAATTACTTTCTTGATCACAACATAATGTACAATAATTTTATCAAATTATGTAAGACCAAATAAGATGCCAAGACTCATGTGTAATTTGATGGCATTCGCGTGAGTTTCTCACACATTCTACGGGGGTTCAATTCTTCTACTATAATAGAAGGCGAAAAAAACAGTTAAGATAAATAGTAAAGACTGATAATGAGAATTTAAAGAATAATTATATCCTAGCCAATCTTTTTATTATATCTTGCCAAAAATTTCTAGCAGTATGATCTAATTATTGCATCCTCTATTAGGCATTAGCCCTATTTTCTAAATGAACCAATTAAAAGTAAGTGTTCCTTATTAGTGAGTTTTAGTTGTCGGGCTTGCAAAGACCGCATCCACGTCATCGGATGACACTGTAAAGGTACATAATAATTTTCATCCATGTAGCTTTGTACAAGTTAAAAGTAACTTTATCTAATATAATTCGTATTCCAACTTAATTCTGATTGTCAAGGCCATTGTTAAAATTTTTAGTGCTGGGAAGTGGGAACATCTTCTTTCCTAAGTTGGTCATCGACTTTTCATCTTCTTAGTGCTTGGTTTTTATCCATATAAACACTAGACGACCCAAGACCTCGAATGCAAGACATAGGAAAAGCAACTCGTTAGTACAATAATAATAATAGTAGCTAGTGATTTTTGTTCAATTTGCTTACAAAAATTAGTTGTTTGACAAGTAAAAATGAAGGATCATTCTATTTCTTGACATAAATGTGCTTAATTTTGCATCATTAATATGAAGACGATCAAACACCTTAACTTGCAATTATTGCAGAAGTAGACAAAAATCTTCATCATATATAAGCTTTTGGCACATATTTTATTGGTTTCCCTAACGATGTCGAAATATTTGACAGGAACAAGTCAAGTTGTACACTAGTGGGTTTGAGGAGAGGCTCTAGAAGTCCTGCAACTTGGTTATAAAACTCATTGTCTCAAAGGGCCCTGATATGAAATATTGTCACTCTCACTGGAAAACGAAGTAAATGCTTGCACTTTCTGGAACAGTAAAATGAAGAGTCCATCCAACAAGTTGGTACTTGTTAGCAAAAGCTATTGCTCTCTTTAGTAGTACATAATCTACAACTAGGATGTTTTTTGTAATATAATATGAGATATGATGACTCTTAGACATGAAAGATACTCAGCTTTTCGAATGTATAAGTCGACGCTCTTCCGATCTATCCAACCTTGAACTCTGTGTGCAATGTACATACATTCAATGATTTCTTCTTCCTATTACGATGATAATGATGTGGTGACATTTAATTGAACAAAGTATTTTAATCTAAAATTTAGTAGCTTATTCCCATGACATTCACTTGTTCAAATAATTTTTGAGAGTTAAAAGATATGGTCATTGTTTACACTTGTAATGCAACATATGTACATGTGGTAAACTCTGGTACAACGTGTTGGGAGTCAGTGACCATCAAATGCAATCAATTAATACCTCACATCGTTATATTGAAGATACTTATTAAGTTGACAGTCTGTTCGAAGTTCAACACGTCAATTTCTTCGGATCAATCAAAGGAAACTACTATATTTATTGAGTCATAATTATAATAAAACGGGGGTCTTTCTCCAAGTAAAAAATTAATAAACGTCCATCCTGGCTATCCAAAAAGCATGAAATCAAAGGATCAAACCCCGTTTCAGTAATGGAAAATTGATGATGACGAGGACAGGTAGTAATGCCTCAGTTTCACGTTTGAGAACAGGTGATCTATGAATTTAAAAAAGTAGACTATGAGAGACCTTATTAAGCTAATTAAATTATATTATTATTTAGTAAAATCATGATTATTGAACGTTAAAAATCCTCAGAATATCTTGGATTCGAACAAGTACTTTAGTAGTTAGATATTCACGTTCCAAAGCCGAGGTCCTGAGTTTGAATCTCATCCTCCCCCCTCCTATTATCCCTCCCCTCCCCTCCCCTAGTTCCCCTTGTATCGAAAAAAAAAAAAAAAAAGGAATCCTCAGGATATCTGAATGATAAGATGAGCTGGCCCACTCCCTCAACCATTTAAGTACTGGGCTTTTATGCTATGGGTATATATAGTGCTTAATGAATTTAATGGGCCTTCAGTTTCTTGGAATACATAATGGGCCTTTGTCAATTAAATTCCATCTGACTCAAGGCCCAACTCTCATTGGGGAATTTTTTTATAAAAAATGTTCAAGAGTGAAAATATTCCCCACCAGAGTTCTTTCACCATGTGTAAATTATGTAAGGTGGTACTTTTGAGAAGGGAAGAAAATAATAAAATAATTTTAAAAATATGTAAGGTGGTATGCTATAATTGAATCCTTTGCAACTTAAAATGCTAGTAGATAAATCTTAATGGATAATGCCATTGCACGTCCACTTTATTTCGTGTTCACATGTGGCTCACCCATGAAATTATACATACTGAAAGAATAATGCTATTTATCTATATTGAATACTGATCTCTACTCTTGTTGGCATTTTCTTATTAGATAATAAATGGGCAAATATTTCTATGTATTTATGATTACACACATCCTCCTATGTAAAAATGCCAACTACACTTGAGGACGATCTCCAATTTAGATAAATATAACTACTCATCATGAAACTATCACAATATATAAATGTTTTGAGAAACAATATATATAAATATCAATTTAATGGGGTAGACACTATGTGAATACGAGATAAGGTGGATGTGTAACATTATCCAACATTAATTCCCTTGCCTTCCCGCAGTTCTGTAGACAAGAGAACGGCAGAAATGCCTTCAAAATAACTATGGATTCTTGCCTCTTATAGATCTCACTGTCCCTGTATTGAGCAAGAATGTATTCTCAATACTATAGATCTTCGTTTGATAATATCGGAGAAGAGTTATACTTGTCATACTTTATTCTAATTCCTAAGCATGAGACATGAAGAAGAAATTAACCAACCATGATGAATTACTTGTCCCAATTGATCTAAACAAAAATGTTGCTACAATTCCAAGTAACAAATTAAACCACCTCTACACTTTCCGATGAACGTAAATAGGGCTGGGCATCCGATCCGAAAAACAAACAAACCCGACTCAACCGATCCGAAATGGGTCGAGTCGGGTCGGATTACTGTAGCAACTGGGTCGATTGCGGGTGAAAAGGTAGAAGAACCCAACCGGGTCGGGTTGGATTCCAAGTTGACTTGGTGCAACTCGGGTCAATCCGCTTAACCCGACTCGGTAAACCGAGTCAGGTAAACCCAATTTTTTATATAGAAGAATTGGGTTTTTAGGTTATAAGGTCAAAGAATTTGGACCTATTACAATTTTAGGCCAAAGCTTATTTTTAATTTTTCATTTTGGACCTGAAACCGCCCAAAACTCGCCAACCGACTCAACCCGAGTCAACTCAACTCGGGTTGAGTCGGATTTCAGAACTGAGTCGGATCGGCTCGGTTTTGAAACCACCAACCCAACTCACTGTCGGGTCGGTTCGGGTTGGGCCCAAACCCGACCCGATCTGTCCGACGCTCAAGCCTAAACATAAATCACTAGAAAATTTTTGAATAGACATACATGTGAAGTTGAATTAATATGCAATAAGTCATCATAATATTATTCAAATTTCAATATTTAATGTCACTTAAATATAATAGCGATGCCAATACGCAATAGTTCGTATTATTATTAAATAATTAATTAATTAATTTTCATTTATTTAAGAGTTAATTTCATAAAAGGCCTCCAACTTTTGAGTTAAGAACCGATTGAGTCCCTAACTTTTTATAGACTCACACTATATGTCGTTTTTGCCACTATTCTGTCAACTTTTAAAAAATAAGGGTTATAACCTTAGCCTTTTAATTTAAAAATAATAAAAAAATTTAAAAAAATCCCAAAACACCCCACCCTACAATTCCGGCTGCCAAAATGAGGAGGGGTTGAATCCCCCCATTTGCTGCTGGAATAGGGCATTTTCTAGCAACAAATAGAGGGATTCATCCCACCTTCAAAACGCTGCTAAAAATGGCCGCAATTGGCATCGACAGTAAAAATTTGAGGGGGTTGAATCCCTCCATGGCCATTTCTGGCAACAAAAGGGGGGAAACGGTAGCAAAAGGTGGGGTTAATCCCCCTAAAAATGCCGCCATAAACGCCATCATTTCTTGTAGCATTTTGTTGTTATTTCTGAAGCGGTCCGTTGCCATTTTTGGCAGCATTATTGGTGTTAGGTGAATCCCCCATACTGCTGGCATCATTAGGGGGTTCACCCTCCACCCCCTAAAAATAAATCTTTATTGTTGTTTTCGATAGTATTTTTTGGGGGGGTGAATCCCCCATTTGCTGGGTGGGGATGGGATGAGTTTTTCTATTTTTTTATTATTTTTAAATATTTTATTTTCAAAATTAATAAGATAGGGTATAAAAGTTAATTTTTTTAAAAAATGGATAGAATAGTGATAAAAATGGTCTATCGTACGAATTTATGAAAAATTGTGGACTCAGGAGAGCGAAGAAAAAATTAAAGACTCAGTCAATTATTAACTCAAAGGTGGGGGACCTTTTGTGAAATTAACCCTTTATTTATTTATTTATTTATACTCATCGTGAAAGAAAAAAAGAATAAGTCCAAGTCGCATCACGCGCCAAGCCAGCGCGTCTCTGTTTCGACAGAAGCCTGGATTGCCACACATCTTTATATTGAAATGAAAAGTTGTTCCGTCGAAGATACTCCAAAGACAGAATAGGAGCTGTGCACAGATTTGAAGCAAAATTTGCGTAATATTGAAGAATCGTTTTGGTCAAATTAATCTCTTCGTACAATAATCAACTAAAAATTCGAAATTCAAGTAAGTTCACCTTTCAATTAGTTATATCCAAGAAAACTCCTTACCTTTTTTTTTTTTTTTTTCTGATTTTTACGTCTCTGTTCCTGTCGGAGAATCTCTGTCTATACTTTGCATATGAACTGGGCATTTATTTCTTAAGTTTTGAGGTTATTTCGATGAAATGATTTTGCTGCTTATGATTCTTTTTCTATTTGGTTATTTTACTTTTCAGTGAGATTAAAGATATAGCCTTTTGGAATCGTAAAGTCAGGATTGTGCTTTGGCAGTCAAAGGAATCAAAAGTAGCTTCAGTAATTTAGGGGATGAAAAACGAACAGAAGTTGTATTCTTTTATGACGACGAGGTCTGTTTTGATATTCCAGATGTGGGTTTGTTCTTTTTAGTTCAGAAATAATGTATACATAGAGAATAAGAATTTGAGATAGTTGGTGCTAAAATCTGGGAATTTCAGAGAGCAAGTGGTTTGGGGTGGACTTACAAATCAAATAGGAATTTATCCTCTCGGTGAAGCCAGTTTGATAAATTGTATTTGAAAGAGTAAACATAGAAGGGAGACTTATTTCGTGTCTTTGAGATTTGACAAGAAAGATGCAAAGGGTACGAGTTAGATCACAGCAAGCACCAGTTCACAAATTAGGAGATACCCAAATGACATTATCCCCGAAATTTAGGTTATCTGCAACAAGCTCCTCCTTGAAAGATCCTTCATTGGAGCTAAAATTGTCTGTTATGGGAGAGTCTTTAATTCCCGGACTTCCTGATGATGTTGCTCTTCTGTGCCTCCTCCGGCTTCCTGTCAATGACCATTCACTCTTCAGGCTTGTATGCAAGCGTTGGTATTCCTTGTTTGGTACCAAGGAACAGTTTTTCGCCCGGAGAAAGGACCTCGGGTTTCATGAACCCTGGCTGTTTGTTTTTGCCTTCCACAAATGTACTGGAAGACTTGAATGGAAAGTCCTTGACCTCACACAATTTTCTTGGCACACAATTCCTGCCATGCCTTGTAAAGACAAGGTTTGTCCCCATGGGTTCGGGTGTGTTTCCATTCCCCACGAGGGCGTTCTCTTTGTTTGTGGCGGTGTAGTCTCTGATGTAGATTGTCCCCTCAATTTAGTATTGAAATATGAAGTGCTTATGAACCGTTGGACTGTGATGAAAAAGATGATCACAGCAAGGTCATTTTTTGCTAGTGCTGTGATTGATGGAATGATATATGTGGCTGGAGGGAACAGCTCGGATCTATTTGAGCTCAACTCAGCTGAAGTCCTGGATCCTAATAAAGGCACATGGCGCCCTGTTGCTAACATGGGAACTAATATGGCATCATATGATTCCGCAGTTCTTGATGGGAAGCTTCATGTGACAGAAGGTTGGTTTTGGCCCTTCTATGTTGTACCTCGGGGTCAGGTCTATAATCCGATAACTGATGGCTGGGAGAATATGGCTACTGGACTAAGAGAAGGCTGGACGGGTTCAAGTGTTGTGATTTGGGGACATTTGTTTGTTATCTCTGAGCACGAGAGAACAAAATTGAAAGTCTATGACAGGGAAACTGATTCATGGGATTCTGTAGAGGGACCTCCTTTACCTGAGCAGATAAGCAAGCCTTTCTGTGCTAATTGCTGGGACTCCAGGATCTATGTTGTCGGTCAGAACCTGCATTTGGCTATCGGCCATATAGCGAGAATGGTCCCCGGAGGCACTTCAGAAAGAAAGCTCAGCTTTTCTGTTCAGTGGAAAGTAGTTGATGCCCCCGATACCCTCTCTGACTTGATGCCCTCGCGTGCAAAGATTCTGTTTGCTTAAAAGAAAACACCTTTGGTTTATTTGCTTTTCTTGTAAGCCTGTTTCTGCTACTGCAATTGTAATTATATGAAAATGCCAATATATTACAGAGAGAATAAGATGTGGATGACTTCTGTTCCACATATTGTAATCTTAAAATATATTTCACATTTTCATTGGTGTTGTTTACATGTTTTCATGTAATATGTTGTTAATACCAGATCATTTTTTGTCCATTGAAGGATACCATTCTTTTTGCTTGGCTGTTGAGAATTTTAGATCCTACTATGGTGGCCCTCTTAATTTCATAGACCAATGATTATTTACTCAAGGTGGTAAATGGTATGAACTGACTTGAAAGTTTACATTCAGATTTGTTTGCTTTAGTTTTTGTTATCGCAGGTGGTACAGATATATCAAACGTGAAAGGCTAAAAAATACTTTTTGATGTGTATTTATGTCCTGTAAGTAAATGTGATATAATTTCATATATTTTTACTATTTTTAACTTAATTTTGAGCAATAATCTGAGTGTTATAAAGATCAAAATTTAGACCATGCATTTTTATTTCAAAGTGAAACTTAAATTATCGACTCTGAATCATTCCAGTAGGGGAGATTGTCAAAATCTGTCAACGTCACGGCGGTATGAAAGAGCATCAAATTGATAATTACAAGAATTTGACTTATTATCAAATTTTAATTAGGACAAGTCAAGCTTTTCCTCTCTACTTTTATATATGCTGGTAAGTGGTAATTGTCTGGTAATGTCTATTTATTATCAAAAGAAAAATCAGTTGATGAACTTGAACATCGTTTTTTGACTTCCATACCAAAAGATAGTACGAGTTGTTGGAGCGGGACAAGTTATTAGAGCATTTCTAATGTTTCATTTTTGGGGTCCCCCTAAAAACAACAAGGTAAAGAGAACATACTCTGTCATCCCTCTCAGATTTTCGCCTAAACATTATTTGAAAATGGGGTTTTTCTCCCAACAATTTTTTTCATTCATTTTTTTTTCTTTTGGGAATTTACCCCTCAACGTTGGTGATGCTTCTAGTGGCGTTCTTCAAGAAACTGGACCCTTTTTGCATCACTTTTGTTCAAACGCTATACGTCTGGTGGCGTTATGACAATCATATTTCATATCACAATTTATAAAGTATATGTAGACTAATTAAAATTTCAATTTAATATATATATATATTTTATTTTGCAAACTTCAATTTAATATTTTGTATTGAAATGTTTTTAATTTTATTTTATTTTGCTATTATTACATTTTTGGAGGTATATAGTCATGGCACATCAATGTACTATGACATAACTTAGTTAAAATGAACCAAAAGGTGTACTGGAAAGGAAAAAAATAAAATGAAAGCTAAAGTCACTAATAGTTGCGGATCCTATTAAGTTAGCTAATATATGAACGTCCGAGAAATTATTTTCGATTGACATCTTTCGTGTTATTACATATATGTAACCGCAGAGTAATTTGCTCTCCAACATTTTGAACATTTTTCTTAGTCTCTCAAATTTCATTTTGTAACTTTCTTATTATGTACTTAGAAATACGATGGATTTGTTGAAGCAGTCCTATCTTGATCCATTACGGTTACCATGTCATCGTCATTTCCCCCAAACAAACAGTGTTACTATTAATTACAAAACATTATTCAATATTATTAAAATATCATTCAGTCAAAATGTTATCAAATGAACTCTTTGCACACTGTTCTATAGCTCATGTGCACGAATGCTTGAAAGCAACAAAAATTGTTTTACTCGTGTAAACACTTGATTCTAACTTTTCTTTCAAATGCCTTCTAAAGGAAAAAGTCTATTTGTACCTGTACTTTGTACAAAACCATTTTACATCGAATTGTGTGGTACAATTATGAGGGTAGATTTTCCAAGTGATGTAATGACACCTGTCAATTTATATAAGTTCTTGTAAAAATGTTCGTACAAATAGCAAAGCTCTTCCGAGAAAACCAAAACCAAATGTCTTAGCTAAATACGTTAACACGAATCTGTCTCCTGCTTTAAGCATACAAACTGGATCCGGAAACAAAATATGCTTTACAGCTAGTGTATATCATAACAAAAAATAGCAGCTATGGGTTTCTTTCTGTACACGACGAAACACGGGATTGTCGATTGGCTTCCGTCCTCTTACTGAGAGCAGAAACTCTCAAAGTCCTTTACGAGCAAGAATTAGGCAGTTGTTTCATGCAAGATAGTTGTATACTTGAGGATTATTCTTGTCACGTTCCAGGTACTCCCTGTCTATGAGGCTCTCTATCCTTTTCTTCAAGTCAGCTGGTTTTATTGGGAACTTGAGCTGTGTAATCAAAATAAAAACACTTTAAATACCCTTTTGGATAAATTACATTTCCTTTCTCCTTTGGCTATGAAGCAGTCAAAACATGCTTATCTAAGTTTAGAAATAATTTTCAGTTATCCCAAAATATTCAGATACATTTTCTTCTTTTTCCTCCTTGTATCAGTTTTTAGAAGGAAGCATTTTCTCTTGGAAAGTGAACTTTGTTACCTTGTGGGAATAAACTTGAATGCTTGCAAGGAAGCCCAAAGCAGGATATAAATTTAAAATACCTGCTGAAACAGTTCAGTTATCAGAAGCGTGTGGCTTAACACTTTCCTTGTCTTCATAATCCGAACAATAGCAGCATCAACCTGCAAAAAACAGTTGAAACAGATTATGTATTAGCTAGCTATAATTAACAAAGAAACAGAAATCTCACATTTGGCAACAGATATTCAAGAATTTGGGAGAGCTAGGCGGAAATGAACCTGGTATTGCCTGTCCTGGAACACCCTCTCTGTAGTACTTGCATTTTCCTCAACAGTTTCCTTCATCTGAATTGCATTTACCTGTTCATATTGAGTAAATGTGTTAAAAGCATTTACTTGAGAATGAGTTTTTCCCCTTAAGTTTTTCTCCCCTTGGGTTTTCCCCCAACATTGGTAAGGTGCTAAGTTCAAAGTACCAAGAAACGATAGCAGGCTAGTGATTCTCATTGTCCTATTAAGATTACGCTGTTCATGAAAATCATTTGCTCAAGGGAAATATACCTTTATACGATAGAGAGGAGCAGTGAATTGATCATTGAACACAAAAGAGTCGTCATCCTCCACATCTCTCCCCTTTGGAATCTGTAATCACAAATTATATCTTTTAAACAAAGAACAGTCCGATATTAAGAAAGAAATAATCTGTCTTGACATTATTCACTTACTTTCTGAAGAACTCGAACTTTTCCACAAGCAAGGGATTGCAAAGTCCTTCTCAGCTCTTTATCCTCAATACCAGTAGATTCCTTAATGTCTTGAAACGAAAGGGTTTGTGCATCATTAAATAGCATCAACACGACTGTCTGGAGCAACAGACAGAATCATCAGTTTGCTACATGATTTAGACCTATGGCAAGCATTAGGTATAAAACGGGGGAGGCTGTAACCAAGAAGCATATATGTAGTTAAGAGACCAACCTGAAATAGCGAAACAGCCAGCTCCTTTTTACCTTTTGGAAATTCTGCTTTAAGTACACAATGGCCCAATGAATTTTGCCACATTAATCTCCTCCCACTGTGTTTGCTTAAATAGAATTCCTTGAAAATATCCTGCAGGAGATCAGAAAACAACAAAGGATTAGTGAATGCAACTTATCCCTGATGCCAAACCCAATTGCAAGATTTCCAGCTTGA